>CM016620.1:106910013-106982711 GCA_005393395.2 Gossypium australe | reverse complement strand
ACCCGCTGAAGCGCCGTTATCCACGGGGAACGACGGCGCGCGCGATTGGCCCGGCCTGGGTGGTCAACACCCTCGTCTACCTCGATGGCGACGGAAAGACCGAGGGCTTAACCTCGAAGGTAAACCCTGCCCTTCTCCCTTTTGTTATTGGTTTATTTCTTGTAAAAAATTCAGAACAGTAAAATAAAGGACTGAAACTGGATGAAAACAGTGGGGAAAATAAGACCAAAATGGAGTTTAACCTTCGAGTTTTTATTCTTTGATTTCTGCTAATTCGTTGAAAGAACAAAATTACTAGGACTCTTCGTAGTTTTCTTTATACTCTCTGTTTCTTATTTCCTCTTGGTGTTTCGTGAAGACAAACCGAACCCCTATTACATAATTTTTATGGCTTTATAGCCAAATACGCTATTCTCTTCTATTATTCAACTGTTTCTCCCATCTTTTCTCTGTTTTCGCCCTCTCTCTTGCTTTTTGTCTTGTGTGATCTGCAGGGTATGGGCGAACGATGCTGGTGGAGGCGTGCGGGTGCCTGATCGATGCGAGGCGTGTGCGGGGCCGAGGGGGCGTGCGAATCTGGAGAGGTGCGCGTGTGTGTGGGGAATTGGAGCGGTGCGCGTGGCACGTGGGAATCTGGAACGACGCCCGGGGTGCGTGGGGAGCTGGAGGCGCGCGTATGGTCGACGCGCGGGGCAGGTGAAAAGCCTGCTGGCGGCGCTGGTTTCAGGTTTCTGATTAACCTTCAATTTTGGGCCATTGGGCTAATTGTAATTTTGAGTTTTGTTCTGTATAGGTTTTAGGATTTTAAATTTGTTAGAATTGGGTTGGTAAATTTAAATTTGGGCCTGCGTTTGATCTTTGTAATTGGGCTCTGTTTGTGTAATGGGTAGATTAGGCTTGGTTGTATTTGGGTTTGGTTTAATGTGGGCTAATTGGGCAGGGTTTGAATCTTTTTGTAAATGGACATTTAAAGGACTATTTTATTGGACCTTGTTTAATTTATTGGATTTTGACTTTATTCTTGCTTTTATTTTGGGTCTGGGTATTGGGCCCGGGCAAATTGGTTTATACAGCTGCCCCTCTTTGCTCGTTGTTGTGAAACAATAATAGAGCAAAGACAAAGAAGAACCAATTTTGCCCGGTCTTGGCGGGCTTGGGTTTATTGGTCCTTGTCTCCTCTTCAAACTCCACTATAACCTGTTGCATTGATTCACTCTGCCACTGCTCCCGCGTGACCTAACCCGTAACTTCAATTCGCTTTTCCTCAATCTTGTTCCCTTTTGAACTTGCTCCAATGTGATTTCACGACACTGAGATTCGTAGCTTCGATGTACCAACCGCTCCACTGGGACTTTGAGGAAGTAAATACGAATTTTTCGAGTTGCTTCCTTGTTCTCGCATCATGAACCAACTCTCTCTCTCTTTCTTCTTCTTTTTCTTCTTTTTTTCCTTTTTTTTTTGACTTAGCGTGTCCCGAGGCCCAACTCATTTCTCACGTTATGAGTTGATTTTTGAACGGAATTTAAAAACAGAAATTAAATACTCGGCGGCGTGTCCCGAGGCCCAACTCATTCTCACGTTATGAGTTGATTTTTGAACGGAATTTAAAAACAGAAATTAAATACCTCGGCGTGTCCCGAGGCCCAACTCACCTCTCGCATATAAGTTGATTTTTTGAACCGATTTAAAAACAGAAATTAAAGACAGAAATTAAATACTCGGCGTGTCCCGAGGCCCAACTCACCTCTCGCATTATGAGTTGATTTTGAACGGAATTTAAAGACAGAAATTAAATACCTCGGTGTGTCCCGAGGCCCAACTCACCTCTCGCATTATGAGTTGATTTTTGAACCGGATTTAAAAACAGAAATTAAAGACAGAAATTAAATACCTCGGCGTGTCCCGAGGCCCAACTCACCTCTCGCATTATGAGTTGATTTTTGAACGGAATTTAAAAACAGAAATTAAATACCTCGGTGTGTCCCGAGGCCCAACTCACCTCTCGCATTATGAGTTGATTTTTGAACCGGATTTAAAAACAGAAATTAAAGACAGAAATTAAATACTCGGCGTGTCCCGAGGCCCAACTCACCTCTCGCATTATGAGTTGAATTTTTGAACGGAAATTTAAAGACAGAAATTAAATACCTCGGTGTGTCCTGAGGCCCAACTCACCTCTCGCGTTATGAGTTGATTTTAAAACTTATTCTCTGGTGAAACTCGGATGCCTTCTTTTCCTCGATTTGGCACAGCGATCAAGATTTCTTGCTTTATTGGTGTACCTGTATGTGTCATGCGGGATGTTATCATGATATGCATGTGTTTGTCTTAAATGCTCTTATGCCTACGTGATTATGCCATGCGCTCCGGGTTTGTTTGTCATGTATCTCTCGTTATGATGACTTGTATTCATTGTTTCGATTCTTGACTTTTCTTGGGTTTTGTTATCATTCGTAAGTTTTACGAGTAGTCTGTACCCCTCCTATATCGACCCTTTTGTTCCTTTGTTGAACTTTTGTTCTTGCTTTGAAGCTCTCATGCTTACTAGGTTCTCATCCAGGTAATGTTCAACGTTCTTTTTGTTCAGAGTATGTAATTCACTGTTTACCATTTAAACGAACCAAACACGAAATGCATGATAATGGCCAGGTGGGTGTGAAAGAGATACCTTATGTTCGTATTTATTTCAAAGCAACAAGGAAAGAGAATTGACAAGGAATGATTCAATAAGGAAAACATAAAAAGAAAGTAGATTCAATTGTCACTAATGCTCTAGATATCTAACGCATGAACTTTTCCATGCTCCTTCACCCTGAACCCCTTTGAGTGAAGCTCCTTGCGTAGAAGACCCTGAGCTTCTGAGTCCGCTTCAAGTATTATAAACTCGCCCCTTGACTCCCTGTTCAAAACATTCTTGCTCTTTATGTGTGAATCCCCTTCGTTAGGACGCCTTTTTCAGGTTTTCATCCCAATTGTTTATCAAGACGCCTTTGGGGTTTTCATCCTGATTTTTCTTTTCTCTTTTTTTTTTTTAGGCGTAGTACTTCTTCACGGCATCTGAGTTTACTGGGTTCGATACCTCTTTCCATCCATCTCTGTGAGAATCAAAGCTCCACCAGAGAAGCCTTCCTTACAACGTAGGGTCCTTCCAATTCGGTGCCCATTTCCTCGAAAGTCTTTTTGTATTGGGAGGATCTTTCTCAACACGAGCTCCCTTCGCGAAATTCCCTTGGCCGTACCTTCTTGCGTGGGCCGTGATCATTCTCTTTTGGTACATCTGTCCATGACAGATTGCTTTCAAGCGCTTTCTTCGATCAGATTCAGTTGGTCGTATCGAGCTTGTACCCATTCTGATTCTTCCAGTTTTGACTCCATTAAGATTCGTAAAGAAGGGATTTCCACTCGATGGGCAGTACAGCTTCCATTCCATATACTAGAGAGAAAGGAGTGCCCCCGTGGAGGTCCGCACACATGTGCGGTACGCGTATAGGGCGAATGGTAGCTTCTCGTGCCAGTCTTTTATATGTCTCAGTCATCTTTCCAATAATCCTCTTGATATTCTTGTTGGCAAGCTTCTACGGCTCTATTCATCTCTTGGGCGATAGGTGAGGAATTGTGATACTTTATTTGAAATTGTTCACACACTTCCTTCATCATCCTGTTGTTCAGGTTCAAGGCATTATCTGAGATGATTTTCTCGGGTAATCCATATCGACATATAACCTCCTTTTTCAAGAACTTGCAAACCGCGGTTTTGTCACGTTCACAAACGAAGCGGCCTCAACCCATTTCGTGAAGTAATCTATGACCACGAAGATGAATCGATGGCCATTAGAAGATTTGGGAAATTGACCTATAACAATCCATGCCCCACATGGAAAAAGGCCACGGGGAGGTCATCACGTGGAGGGCGAAGGTGCTGCATGAATTTTGTCGCCAGAAATTTGACATTTGTGACACCTTCGTGCATAGTGATGCAGTCGCTTCCATTGTCAACCAGTAGTAGCCGAGTCTCATAATTTTCCTGGCCATGGTAAAACCGTTGGCATGTGTTCCATAAGTTCCTTCATGAACCTCTTCAAGTATTTTTCTGGCTTCGACATTATCCACGCATCTTAGAAGCACTTGATCTTTTCCTCTCTTGTATAGGATGTCCCCATCAAGAACAAATCCTGCTGCCATTTTTTTGATTGTTCTTTTGTCGTTCTCGTTTGCTTGCTCCGGGTACCTTTGATGTTTGACATATCCCAAGATATCATGGAACCATGGTCGTCCATCCGCCTCTTTTTCAACGCTAAAACAATGCGCCGGGGCCTCATATATGCTCATCTGGAGAGGCATTATTTCCGCTTCTCGATTCGCTTTGAACATAGAAGCTAAGGTGGCCAAGGCATCAGCCAATTGGTTTTCCTCTCGTGGGAAGTAATTAAAGGTCACTTCTTCGAATTCTTTGACCAGATCCATAACAAGATCGTGATATTTGACCAGCTTTGAGTCTCACTTCCCAATCTCCACGGATTTGGTAAATCACCAATGCTGAATCCCCTGATACCTTTAGGATTGTAATGGCCTAAATTCAAGGTTATCGGAACAATGGTTTCGTAACCATAAATCCGATTTAAATAGAAATTTATTTCAATATGTTTGCATGAGTCTTTATATGATAGGAAATATTTTTATAAATATTTATAAAATGTTAGTAATGTGGTATTAAACTTTCGTTAGAAAATTTTAACGTTTGGGTAGGTAATTAAATGAAAAGGACTAAATTGAAATGAAAGTAAAAGTTTAATTATAGATTAAAAGAAAGTATAAAGGACCAAAATGGCAATTAAGCCATTTTGTCTAGATTGAGGCGGTTAATTGAAGAAAAATCTGAGATTTTTAGTTAAATATTATATTATATTATTATATTATTCTATTATTATATATATATAAAGAAAAGAGAAAAGAAACAAAAGGATAAAAACAAAGGAAGAAACAGAGAGCAAACGTGAAGGGAGAAAGAAGAAGAGAGAAAGAAAGAAAAAAAGGGATAATATAGTTTTTAAAGCTTGAAGTTTAATTTGGTAAGTTAATTTAGTCCTTTTCTTTTAATTTTGATGCTTTATAAGTTTTAGAATAAAGTTTTGATGAATTTAAGTTGAAATTTTTGAAGTTTCAGAGTTTTTGAATATAGCATATGATGAATAAAATGATGAATTAATGGTTGAATTGAAAGAATTTGAAGTTAGAATTGGATAAAGGACTTAATTGTAAAACAAGCTATAAGAAAACAGTTTTGGGACAGCAGCAGTAGAGTAAGTTTGGAAATTCACCAAAAATCGTAGAAGTGGAATTAGAAGTTGAGTGAGATATGAAATTAAAGATTATTGAGTCTATTTTCATATGAAAGAAACAAGGAAAGAAAATAAGTTCTGTATTTTGAGATATTTAGATTTTTGTAAGACTGGTTCAGAATGAATTCGGGTTCCCCTGTTTTGACTTTAGAAAATCATCAAAAATTGAAGAAAAATAATTAGGGGCTTAAATTTATATGTTTAGAATCCTGAATGAGTCTATTTTCTATAGAAATAAACGGGAACACCATCGAATTTTGTATGAAGAGATAATTAATTTTTAGTGAAGAAGAGTCAGAACTGCCAGACAGCAGAACAGGGGCAAATTTGATGAATAAACTGTACTAATTGGCTGGGATAAAAATTCTGGAAATTTTATGGTATAAAGCAATGTGAGTCTAGTTTCAGGGAAAATTAACGGTTCTTCATTTGGAGCTCTGTAGCTCGAGAAATAAATAATTTAGTGACTGTGACTCAAGTAGACAGCTTTGAATAAGTTAAAAATAATAATAGAATTATAGAAAATGCTACATGTGAACATGAAATGTATTGAATTGATGATTGAATTATTTATTTAGATCCGGAAAACTCAAATACGAAGCTAGATCGAGGAAAGGAAAAAGTCCCGGATTAGTAGATTTTATAAACGAACTAATATCGAGGTAAGTCCATGTAACTTGAATTGTATTCTTAAATGCTTGAAATGTATGTTATTGATGTGAATATAATTTGAATGTTCATTGTATGAAAATTGATGGAATATTGATATATTTGATAAAAAGGGGAAGAAATCCCGGTTGAATGAAAGGAATTCGATGGATATCTGAAAAGGAATTGACGGTAAAAAGGATCTAGCCCGGACGGGTGATCCTATCCTGATATAGCCCTCCCGAAGAATATGTGGAAAATGGATTTAGCCCGGACGGGTAATCCGAATTAGGGTCTGAATTTAGCCTGGACTGGTAATTCAGATCCAAACTCATTAGAGTAATTGTCGTTGCAGGGGATTTAGCCTGGACTGGTAATCCCGACAATACTCTATGAGTTTATATTACAGGGGATTTAGCCTGGACTGGTAATCCGCTGTAAGGATGAGGTTCGCGGGAGTGTGCTCTCTGAAATGGAAATGTGCGCACATGAATATGAATTGACGGACCCGAATTTGTACACTAAAGTGTACCTCTGAAAATCCATCGAAATTCCGAGTAATTCAATGGGATAAATATAAAAAAAAATATGGAAATTATGGTATTGATGAGCTCATCAATCATAATATATATTATTGATATATGGAAATTAATCGACTAACTTGAATGTTGAGTTTGTGAATGTTAGGGTAATAATGCATTGAGTGAGTATATGAATGTTTATTGTTTGTATTGAAAATACTAGGTAAGTATAATTCTTGTTACATGGGCTTACTAAGCACAAAGTGCTTACCCTATTTCCTTTTTCCCTGTTTTGTAGTGTTAAGAGCTCGGAGGTCGGATCAGTGGGAGACTCATCACACTATCAACCCCAATATTTCGGTATTTAAAGAAACTTTAGTTTGGAAATGAATGGCATGTATAAGCTAATAAAATAGATGTTAATATGAAATGAATGTAAGGTTAGCCATTGGTATGGCTTATGTATTTAAGTTATCTTATAAATATGCATGAATTATCTTGAAAATATGTTGAATTAGACTGGTCTCGGTTTTAAAAAAAAATTGTAAACTCTGGTAATGCCTCGTACCTTATTCTGACAACGAATACAGGTAGGGGGTGTTACATTTGTTGGTATCAGAGCTACGGTTTAGCCGGTTCTAGGACCGATATAGCAAATACGGATTAGCTATACATGCCATTTAAATTATTTTTGATAGTGTGATATCTCCTGACCATTTAAATTGTGTTTTCCTTATAGTAATGTCCTCTGACCGAGCTCAATCTGAGGAAGCTGAGAGTCATGCTCCGGCTTCAGTACAAAGAGAAGAAACTAACAGTAGAAGGCCCGGTACAGAGGGTCAAGGGGAGGAGGCAAAGATAGCCTTCTTCCAAATGATGAATGAATGGTTTTCTCAATACATAAGAACTAACCCTGTAGTGCAGCAAACTCAAGCTCCCCCTCCTGCTCCTCCACCGGTTCCCGAGATTCCACAGACTACAGGTACTGAATCTGTTAGAAAAGGGAAAGCTCCGGTTGATAAAATTCGAAAATATGGGGCCGAAGAATTTCGAGCAGCAGTTGATGATGATCCTGAGCGGGCTGAATTCTGGTTAGAAAATACTACTCGGGTTTTGGAGGAATTATCTTGCACGCCAGAAGAATGTTTGAAATGTGCCGTTTCACTGCTAAAAGACACAGCTTATCATTGGTGGAATACTAAAGCTTCAGTTGTTCCGAAAGAAGAAATTACATGGGAATTCTTCCAGACCGAGTTCAAAAAGAAATATATCAGTCAAAGATTCCTCGATCAGAAAAGAAAAGAATTTCTTGAGCTGAAACAGGGCAATAGATCAGTATCTGAGTATGAAAGAGAATTTGTTCGGTTGAGTAAATATGCTCGAGAATGGGTACAGTCGGAAGCTGAAATGTGCAAACGATTCGAAGAAGGGTTGAATGAAGAAATTAAGCTCCTTGTTGGAATTCTTGAAATTCGAGAGTTTGCTACACTAGCAGAACGAGCTTATAAAGCAGAAGAATGGAGCAAAGAAAAGAAACAGGCTGAGAGGGAAGCTCGAATTTTTAGTAAAAGACCAATGGAAAAATCTCAGTTTTCTGCTCCAAAGAAATTGAAGAAGTACCAGGATCGTTCTACCTCAACCACTGGGTATTCAGATAGAGTGCGAGCTTCACAGCGCACTAATTCAAGACCTTCCACTCAATTGGTGACCAGTGTTGGCAGTGTTGGTACCCCTAAGCCGAGATGCCAGTATTGTAATAAAGCTCATTTTGGTGAATGTCGATTTAAGAGCGGGGCTTGTTACCGATGTGGTTCTTTGACCATTTCCTCAGAGATTGTCCAGAAAGAAGTGAAAAAGAAGCTGAATATATATCGAAGCCAAGTAATCCATCTTTGAGGGGTAGACCATCTCGACCATCCAGTAATGTCAGTGGTAGCCGAGGAGCTACAAAAGATACTGCAAGTAGGCCTGAGACACGAGCGCCTCCTAGAACATATGTCATGCGTACCAGAGAAGATGCTTCAGCACCCGATGTTATTACTGGTACATTTTCTTTACTTGATACTAATATTACTGCATTAATTGATCCCGGTTCTACGCATTCATATATATGTGTAAAACTTGCATGCGTTAAAGATTTATCTGTTGAACCTACTGAATTTGCGGTTAAAGTCTCGAACCCCTTTGGCCAATCTATTTTGGTGGATAAAATTTGTAAAAATTGTCCACTGATGGTAAGAGGTTATTGTTTCCTGGCTGATTTGATGTTACTACCATTTGATGAGTTTGATGTGATATTGGGCATGGATTGGTTAACTCAGCATGATGCAGTAGTAAACTGTAGACAGAAATATTGTGTTGAAGTGTCAGAATGGCGAATTACTCCGGGTTAAATCTGATCAGACAGAGGGATTATCTAATGTGATTTCAGTTATTACTGCTCAGAGGTATGTCAAAAAGGGGTATGATGCTTTTCTTGCTTATGTACTCGATACCAAGGTATCTGAGTCAAAGATACAGGCAGTGCCAGTGGTGTGCGAATTTTCTGATGTGTTTCCAGAGGAGTTACCAGGGTTGCCACCAGAAAGAGAAGTGGAATTTTCTATAGATTTGATTCCAGGAACTACTCCGATTTCTATAGCTCCGTACCGAATGGCTCCTACAGAATTAAAGGAATTAAAGACACAGTTACAGGAACTTGTTGATAGAGGTTTTGTCCGACCGAGTCATTCACCTTGGGGTGCTCCAGTTCTGTTTGTGAAAAAGAAAGATGGGTCTTTGAGATTGTGTATTGACTATCGACAGCTCAATAAGGTAACTATAAAGAACAAGTATCCGTTGCCTCGGATTGATGATTTATTTGATCAGCTGAAAGGTGCTACTATATTTTCAAAGATTGATCTCCGATCGGGCTACTATCAGTTACGAGTAAAGGAGTCAGATGTGCCAAAAACAGCTTTCAGAACCAGGTACGGGCATTATGAGTTTCTGGTTATGCCATTTGGGTTGACTAATGCACCTGCAGTATTTATGGATCTGATGAATCGGATATTCAGACCGTACTTAGATAGGTTTGTTGTAGTTTTCATTGATGATATTCTAGTCTATTCTCGAGATGAAAATGAGCATGCAGAACATTTGAGAATAGTGTTGCAAATCCTGCGTGAGAAAAAGCTTTATGCTAAATTCAGTAAATGTGAATTTTGGCTCCGAGAAGTGGGTTTCCTTGGACATGTTGTATCAGCCGAAGGCATCAGGGTAGACCTGAATAAAATTTCAGCTATTATTAATTGGAGTCCACCGAAGAATATATCTGAAGTTAGAAGTTTCTTGGGTTTAGCTGGTTATTATCGGAGATTTGTACAGGGGTTTTCTATGATAGCTTCTCCGATGACCCGTTTGTTGCAGAAAGATGTTAAATTCGAGTGGACTGATGAATGCCAGCAGAGTTTTGACCGATTGAAAGATTTATTGACGAAAGCACCAGTATTAGTACAGCCTGAACCGGGTAAGGAATTTGTTATTTACAGTGATGCCTCATTTAATGGTTTAGGTTGTGTCTTGATGCAAGAAGGTAAAGTAATAGCCTATGCTTCAAGACAACTTAAACCACATGAAAGAAATTATCCGGTACATGATCTTGAATTAGCTGCTATTGTTTTTGCATTGAAGATATGGCGGCATTATTTGTACGGTGAGAAATGTCATATTTATACTGATCATAAAAGCTTGAAATATTTGATGACACAGAAAGATTTGAATTTGAGACAGCGCAGGTGGCTTGAACTGATAAAGGACTATGATTTGATTATTGATTATCATCCGGGTAAGGCTAATGTTGTGGCTGATGCTTTGAGTCGAAATCTCTGTTTGCTTTACGAGTTATGAATACCCGATTGTCACTGACTGATGATGGTTCAATCATAGCTGAATTGAGAGCTAAACCGACATTTCTACAGCAAATATGTGAAGCTCAGAAGAATGATGAGAAGTTACAGGTTAAACGGGCACAATGTGAATCAGATACTAATTCTGAATTTCAAGTTGGGGTTGATGATTGTTTATTATTCAGAGGTAGGGTATGTGTACCCAAGAATTCTGAGCTCATACAGAAAATTTTACACGAGGCTCACAGTAGTACTATGTCTGTACATCCGGGAAGTAATAAAATGTATAATGATTTGAAAAAGATGTACTGGTGGCCAGGTATGAAACGTAATATTTCTGAGTTTGTATCAAGATGTTTGATATGTCAACAGGTTAAAGCAGAACATCAGGTACCTTCAGGGTTACTTCAGCCAATTACTATACCGGAATGGAATGGGAAAGAATCACTATGGATTTTGTATCGGGGTTACCGTTGTCTCCGAGGAAAAAAGATGCTATTTGGGTAATTGTTGACCGACTGACAAAGTCAGCACACTTTATTCCGGTACGCATGGATTATTCTTTAGATAAACTGGCTGAATTGTACATATCTGAGATTGTCAGGCTACATGGAGTGCCTATCTCCATTATATCGGATAGAGATCCTCGGTTTACGTCTCGTTTATGGGATAAATTGCAAGAAGCCTTGGGTACTCAGTTGTATTTCAGTACTGCATTTCATCCTCAGACAGATGGCCAATCAGAGCGTGTAATTCAAGTATTGGAAGATATGCTCCGATGTTGTATACTAGAGTTTGAAGGTAATTGGGAGAGGTATCTACCTTTGATTGAATTTGCTTACAATAATAGTTATCAGTCCAGTATTAAAATGGCTCCATATGAAGCTTTGTATGGTAGAAAATGTAGAACACCATTGTATTGGACAGAGCTCAGTGAAAAGAAGATACATGGGGTTGATTTAATTCGGGAAACAGAAGAAAAAGTGAAGATTATTCGGGATAGTTTAAAAGCAGCTTCCGATCGCCAAAAATCATATGCCGATCTTAAACGAAGAGAGATTGAATTCCAAGTCGGTGACAAGGTATTTCTGAAAGTGTCTCCTTGGAAGAAAGTTCTCCGGTTCGGTCGAAAGGGTAAATTGAGTCCAAGATTTATCGGGCCATATGAGATCATAGAAAGAATTGGACCGGTCGCTTATCGGTTGGCATTGCCACCAGAACTTGATAGAATCCATAATGTTTTTCATGTGTCTATGCTACGACGATATCGGTCAGATCCTTCACATGTTATTTCTCCGACAGAAGTGGAGATTCAGCCGGATATGACTTACAGTGAAGAACCGGTCAAGATATTGGCACGGGAAACCAAGGAGCTTAGAAATAAAAAAATAAATTTGGTGAAAGTATTGTGGCAAAAGCACGGGATTGAGGAAGCGACATGGGAACCGGAAGAGGCAATGAGGAAACAATATCCAAACCTCTTTACTGGTAAGATTTTCGAGGACGAAAATCCTTAAAAAGGGGGGGAGAGTTGTAATGGCCTAAATTCAAGGTTATCGGAACAATGGTTTCGTAACCATAAATCCGATTTAAATAGAAATTTATTTCAATATGTTTGCATGAGTCTTTATATGATAGGAAATATTTTTATAAATATTTATAAAATGTTAGTAATGTGGTATTAAACTTTCGTTAGAAAATTTTAACGTTTGGGTAGGTAATTAAATGAAAAGGACTAAATTGAAATGAAAGTAAAAGTTTAATTATAGATTAAAAGAAAGTATAAAGGACCAAAATGGCAATTAAGCCATTTTGTCTAGATTGAGGCGGTTAATTGAAGAAAAATCTGAGATTTTTAGTTAAATATTATATTATTATATTATTATATTATTCTATTATTATATATATATAAAGAAAAGAGAAAAGAAACAAAAGGATAAAAACAAAGGAAGAAACAGAGAGCAAACGTGAAGGGAGAAAGAAGAAGAGAAAAGAAAGAAAAAAAGGGATAATATAGTTTTTAAAGCTTGAAGTTTAATTTGGTAAGTTAATTTAGTCCTTTTCTTTTAATTTTGATGCTTTATAAGTTTTAGAATAAAGTTTTGATGAATTTAAGTTGAAATTTTTGAAGTTTCAGAGTTTTTGAATATAGCATATGATGAATAAAATGATGAATTAATGGTTGAATTGAAAGAATTTGAAGTTAGAATTGGATAAAGGACTTAATTGTAAAACAAGCTATAAGAAAACAGTTTTGGGACAGCAGCAGTAGAGTAAGTTTGGAAATTCACCAAAAATCGTAGAAGTGGAATTAGAAGTTGAGTGAGATATGAAATTAAAGATTATTGAGTCTATTTTCATATGAAAGAAACAAGGAAAGAAAATAAGTTCTGTATTTTGAGATATTTAGATTTTTGTAAGACTGGTTCAGAATGAATTCGGGTTCCCCTGTTTTGACTTTAGAAAATCATCAAAAATTGAAGAAAATAATTAGGGGCTTAAATTTATATGTTTAGAATCCTGAATGAGTCTATTTTCTATAGAAATAAACGGGAACACCATCGAATTTTTGTATGAAGAGATAATTAATTTTTAGTGAAGAAGAGTCAGAACTGCCAGACAGCAGAACAGGGGCAAATTTGATGAATAAACTGTACTAATTGGCTGGGATAAAAATTCTGGAAATTTTATGGTATAAAGCAATGTGAGTCTAGTTTCAGGGAAAATTAACGGTTCTTCATTTGGAGCTCTGTAGCTCGAGAAATAAATAATTTAGTGACTGTGACTCAAGTAGACAGCTTTGAATAAGTTAAAAATAATAATAGAATTATAGAAAATGCTACATGTGAACATGAAATGTATTGAATTGATGATTGAATTGATTTATTTAGATCCGGAAAACTCAAATACGAAGCTAGATCGAGGAAAGGAAAAAGTCCCGGATTAGTAGATTTTATAAACGAACTAATATCGAGGTAAGTCCATGTAACTTGAATTGTATTCTTAAATGCTTGAAATGTATGTTATTGATGTGAATATAATTTGAATGTTCATTGTATGAAAATTGATGGAATATTGATATATTTGATAAAAAGGGGAAGAAATCCCGGTTGAATGAAAGGAATTCGATGGATATCTGAAAAGGAATTGACGGTAAAAAGGATCTAGCCCGGACGGGTGATCCTATCCTGATATAGCCCTCCCGAAGAATATGTGGAAATGGATTTAGCCCGGACGGGTAATCCGAATTAGGGTCTGAATTTAGCCTGGACTGGTAATTCAGATCCAAACTCATTAGAGTAATTGTCGTTGCAGGGGATTTAGCCTGGACTGGTAATCCCGACAATACTCTATGAGTTTATATTACAGGGGATTTAGCCTGGACTGGTAATCCGCTGTAAGGATGAGGTTCGCGGGAGTGTGCTCTCTGAAATGGAAATGTGCGCACATGAATATGAATTGACGGACCCGAATTTGTACACTAAAGTGTACCTCTGAAAATCCATCGAAATTCCGAGTAATTCAATGGGATAAATATAAAAAAAATATGGAAATTATGGTATTGATGAGCTCATCAATCATAAATATATTATTGATATATGGAAATTAATCGACTAACTTGAATGTTGAGTTTGTGAATGTTAGGGTAATAATGCATTGAGTGAGTATATGAATGTTTATTGTTTGTATTGAAAATACTAGGTAAGTATAATTCTTGTTACATGGGCTTACTAAGCACAAAGTGCTTACCCTATTTCCTTTTTCCTGTTTTGTAGTGTTAAGAGCTCGGAGGTCGGATCAGTGGGAGACTCATCACACTATCAACCCCAATATTTCGGTATTTAAAGAAACTTTAGTTTGGAAATGAATGGCATGTATAAGCTAATAAAATAGATGTTAATATGAAATGAATGTAAGGTTAGCCATTGGTATGGCTTATGTATTTAAGTTATCTTATAAATATGCATGAATTATCTTGAAAATATGTTGAATTAGACTGGTCTCGGTTTTAAAAAAAAAATTGTAAACTCTGGTAATGCCTCGTACCTTATTCTGACAACGAATACAGGTAGGGGGTGTTACAAGGATTTTGATGCCTCGTTCAATAGCTGCGCGGAGCCCCATGATGCAAGCCTCGTATTCCGCTATGTTATTGGTACAGAAGAAGTTT
This sequence comes from Gossypium australe, assembly GCA_005393395.2. Taxonomy (NCBI): domain Eukaryota; kingdom Viridiplantae; phylum Streptophyta; class Magnoliopsida; order Malvales; family Malvaceae; genus Gossypium; species Gossypium australe. The sequence goes on along the minus strand of CM016620.1, from coordinate 106,968,145 downwards.
AATCGGGCAGTGAATGGATAATGACTCCCTTCTGGTGACACCAAGACTGCTCCGATCCCATGCCCTAATGCATTTGATGCCCCGTCAAAACTCATTTTCCATGACTCTTCTTTTGACGATTCACATTCTTTTTCTGTGATGCACATCAAATCTTCATCTGGGAAGTCAAATCTTAATGGCTCGTATTCTTCTGTGGTTCGGGCTGCTAGGAAGTCAGCTATTGCGCTCCCTTTTATCGACTTTTGGCTCACATAGATGATGTCGTATTCCGATAGCAGGATCTGCCATCGCGCCATTCTTCCTGACAGTGCAGGTGATTCCATCATGTACTTTATTGGGTCCAATTTAGAGATTAACCATGTCGTATGATACAACATATATTGTCTAAGCCTTCGAGCTGCCCAAACCAGAGCACAACAGAACTTTTCAATTGATGGATATTTTGCTTCATACTCTGTGAACTTCTTACTGAGGTAATAGATCGCCCTTTCTCTTCTCCCCGACTCGTCATGTTGCCCCAGTACACAACCCATTGAATTTTCGAACACCGTCAGGTACAATATTAATGGTTTCCCAGAAGTTGGTGGTACTAACACCGGGGGGTTAGATAAATATTGTTTTATCTTGTCGAAAGCAGCTTGGCACTCTTCGTTCCATTCTCCAGGATTGTGTTTTCGTAGGAGTCGAAAAATCGGGTCGCATTGGTTGGTAAGTTGAACAATAAAACGGGCGATGTAGTTTAACCTTCCTAGAAATCCTCTGACTTCTTTTTTGTGTCCGTGAAGGTGGTAATTCTTGTATGGCCTTTATTTTGTCGGGATCGACCTCGATACCTCTCTTGCTAACGATAAAGCCCAGTAATTTCCCCGAGGTTGCTCCAAATGTGCACTTAGCTGGATTAAGCTTCAGTTGGAATTTTCTCAGTCTTTCAAACAATTTCCTGAGGTTTTCAACATGCTCTCTTTCTCCCCGAGATTTGGCAATCATATCGTCGACATAAACCTCTATCTCTTTGTGCATCATGTCGTGAAACAGCATCACCATTGCCCTTTGATATGTTGCCCTGGTATTTTTTAATCCGAAGGGCATTACTTTGTAGCAAAATGTTCCCCACATTGTCACGAATGTAGTCTTCTCCATATCCTCGGGAGCCATCTTTATCTGGTTATAACCCGAAAATCCATCCATAAAAGAGAATAATGAATGTTTTGCCGTGTTATCCACCAGCGTATCGATGTATGGCAAGGGAAAATTATCCTTGGGGCTTGCTCGATTCAGATCGCGATAGTCTACACACATTCGCACCTTGCCATCTTTCTTTAGCACTGGGACTATATTAGCCACCCACTCCGGATATCTGGAGACTTGTAAGAAACCGGCGTCAAACTGTTTTTTGACCTCTTCTTTTATCTTTAAGAGCATTTCGGGTCTCATTCGTCTTAGCTTCTGCTGGATTGGTCTGCATTCTGGCTTCACAGGGAGCCTGTGGACCACTACATCTTCGCTTAATCCCGGCATGTCCTGATATGACCATGCAAATACGTCTTTGTATTCATGAAGCAAGGTGACCAAGTCGTGTTTGGTGGGCTCTGAGATGGAGGTTCCAATCTTCACTTCTTGCCTCTTTTCTTCGTTTCACAGGTTCACCGTCTCGATAGATTCTTGGTGGGGGAGTATCTGTTTATCTTCCTGTTCTATCATCTTTAGTAAGTCAGGGGTCGAGACAAAATCTTCGGCATCCTCGTCGGCTTCGAATTCTCCTAAACAAACAACTTGCTCAAAGTCGATTTTAGGATCAGTAGCAGGATTGTTCACGCTGTCATTATCTGAGCACCTGACAAGTAAAAAGAAACTATAGTGAAATATCGAGGTATTGGAAACACAAATGCGATTCTATGACATGAATATATATATATATGAAGACAGGCCATGAGAAGAGGGAATAGGCATGAGGCTAATGAGAATGAGAGACAGTGACAAAATGCATCTTCATTGATTGTCCATTTAAAAGTTAGACAGCTGATACAAACTTTTATAACAAATTCCCCTTCGACTTAGAGGAATACCGAATGTTGTCATTGAGAATTACTTTGGAGGGATCCTAGAAACTACAAGAAGATCTTCAGCGGTCCAATTGTTCAACACATATCCAGGAGGACCAAGGCGTATCTTTGAAAGGCCCTTCATCGCATTGTCCGCTTTGTCGATGACATTTATGTGGAAGTTCTGGAGATCCCTCTCAACTAATAGTAGCGTGTTTCGTGAACTACCTCCCTCTGGGTACATCATCCCTGCGGACGTAAAAGTTTTCGCTAAGGGTGGGTATATCATGGGCTCCCATTCTACCTCCCGACCTGAGGCTCTTGCGATCCTTTTTCCTTGATCTTTCTGCAGTTGTTTCCTTCTTTGCCGTCCATCAGGTTTGAATCCTAAGCCATACGGAGCCTTGTGGTGTACAGGGTTTAGCGCTCTAGCTATCCCTTGTTGATATCTTCCTAAACCCTTTCCTGCTCGGGCACCTTTTCCTACCGTCAGCTTGACCCCCATCTTGGTGTTTCTTGACAGCTTGGGTGTGGGATTCCTATCTCCTTCGGCGACAAATGTAGCGTTGATGAATTCGAAGGAACGGAAGGAGCATTCTGGCACATCTTTGTTTGCCTCGATGTAGGGTGCATCAGTAGATAGCGATGCGACGATGTCTTCTTCACCGGCGATCGTGATCAGGCGGTTATCAATAATTAGCTTTATTTTCTGATGAAGAGATGAAGGGATCGCTCCTGCGGAGTGGATCCAGGGCCTTCCTAAGAGGCAATTATATGAAGGAGCAATATCCATGACTTGGAATTCCACATTGTACGTGCACGGGCCTACCTCCAGAGGGATCTCAATTTTTCCCATAACTTCTCGCCGTGTTCCGTCGAATGCCCTTACCGCGGAATGGCAAGGTCTCAGATAAGACATGTCGACGGGCATCCTAGACAGTGTAGCCAACGGCATGACATTGAGCGCAGACCCGTTGTCAATAAGCACATGCGGTATTATATATCCTTTGCACCCGGTCGTGATGTGCAATGCTTTAACAGAGCCCCTACCATTTGGTGGTATTTCACCATCGCTGAAGGAGATGAAATTATCTGCGTTTAAATTATTCACCCACCTATCGAGTTTTTCAATAGGCACATTGCTTGGCACATACGCTTGGTTCAACACCTTCAGTAAAGCGTTTCGATGTGGCTCTGAGTTCAACAATAGGGATAATACTGAGATTTTTGCCGGTTGTTTATTCAGCTGCTCCACGACATTGTATTCGCTGTGCTTAATGAACTTTAAGAATTCCTATGCCTCATCCTCATTCACCGGCTCCTTAGTTCCTTGCTCAGATTGTATTTCATCCTCACCCTTGGCCTCGGGTATTGGTGCCTTCCCTTTCTGACTTGTGCCAACGGCTTTCTTCTTCCTCTCAATCATCTCAGGGAAATAGCATCTCCCACTGCGGGTAAAGTGCCCCACCTCACTGATGCTTCCAGTTGTAGCCTCAGGTGTGGTGACGTTGACATCATACTTCCATGGCACCGCCTTACTATCCGTGTAAGGGAAAGGGAAAGGTACTTGGATTATCATTTTTGGTTTCCTCTCTTCCTTCTTTGCCTCGTAGTAGATTACCAGAGGCCGATCGGCACTGTAGGGAGGGCCTGATGATTGGCCCTCAGATGCACATATATCCCTTCCACCGGTCTCTTCCATCTTACTGAAGATTTCCACCTTTTTATTGTCCATCATGCTTTGAAGCAGCTCTCTGAACTCCTCGCAAGATTGGATATGGTGTCCTGATATGCCGTGAAAGACACAAAAACTTGGACTCTTCACGCTTTCCTCCTTGAAATTCCTGTCGAGCATGCCTCTCTCAACCATTACTTCCCACACCTTCTCCAAAGGTGTCCTTATCCTGGAAACACAGCTTCTGACTCGCCACCTATCTTCTGGCGTCACCATATTTACGTTCCCTGTAGCGTGATTAGGTAGCGGGTTTCTCGCCATATTGTTGGTACCGTCAAATCGCAAGATCCCGGCGTCGATGAGGCCTTGAACTCTTCTCTTAAAGGCTAAACAGTTATCTGTGGAATGCCCCTGGTTCCCGCCATGATACATGCAATTAGCGTTGGGGTCGTACCACTTTGGGAATGGGGGCTTCAATGGTGCCATGTAATGTGGTGAGATTAACTGCTTTTCCAGTAGCTTCGGGCACAGTTCTCCGTATGACACGGGAATGGGGGTGAACTAGGGTCTATCAGGGTTGGGTCTTACTGGTCGTTTTTCGTTTTTTGGCTGACTTTGGGCAGACATAGTATCTGGTGGGATTATGGTGAATGGTCTTTGAGTGTCGGTGGCATAAACGGGATAGGGAGGAGGTGCTTGATAGCAAGGGCTTTGTGGAGGAAAGTATAAACTTGGCGGTGGGTGAAACTGAGGTCGTGGTCGGGTCGGATATGGATTAGGAGCATAGTGGCTCCCGGTCCCCACCATATGGGCTTCGGGGTCTTTTTTCTTTGCAGGTGTTGGTCTTTTCGAGCTCTCAGGGCCTTCCATTCTTCCACTTTTAATGCCGTTTTCGATGAGTTCGCCAGATATTACGAGGTCGGCGAAGTCTTTCGTGGCGCTTCCCACCAGTTTGTCGTAGAACGGTGCCCTCAAAGTATTGATGAAAAGGACCGTTACCTCACTTTTAGTTAGAGGGGGCTCGACCTGGACTGAGAGATCCCTCCATCTCTGAGCGTATTGTCTGAAGGTCTTCGTTGGCTTTTTTTCCAACATTTGCAGTGTCATCCGATCTGGAGCCACATCAGAAACATGCTTATATTGTTCACCGAATGCAGTTGCCAGGTCCTTCCATGACCGTATCCTCTCTGTGCTAAGCTGATCGTACCATCGGAGGGCTGATCCGATCAAGCTATCCTGGAAACAGTGTATTAATAGCTTGTCCTCATTCAAGTGTCCAGCCATCTTTCGACAGAACATGATAAGATGTGCCTTTGGACATCTCGTTCCCTCATACTTTTCAAAATCCGGTACCTTAAACTTTGGAGGTAGAACCAGATCGGGCACCAAACTAAGCTTTTTGGCACTTAGTGCAGAGAAGGTTCCAGCACCTTCCACCGCCTTGAGTCTTTCTTCTAGACTCTTATATTTTTCTTCAGCATCATGGCCATCCCTCTTTAACCTAGCTATTTCCATCGGATCATCCAAATCCGGAACCATCGGGTTAGCAGAATTATCTCCAGCGTTTGATACGTATATACCCTCCCCCAGATGGGTAGGTGGGATGGGTTGTTGTTCCAGGCCTACTGGGTTCCTTTGAGGATATCTCCTTTGCGTTGCATGAGCGTGGGGTGACGTGAATCCTGGGGGATAGAGCGGATCTTGATCGTCCCTCGAATGGGGCTCCGTAATGTCAGGACTTTGCGCGAGTCCTTGTCCATTGGACATGGCCGTCAACATCTTTAACATTTTATCCATTTGATCCTTGTGTTCTCGCGATTCCTCGCGAGACCTCATCATCAGGTCCCTCGCTTCTTGCTGTGCCTTGGCTAACTGTTCTTGCAGCTCTTTCTGGGTTCTTTCCATCCTTTCAATCCTCTCATTGAGTTCGGCGTCCATAGATCTAGTTCTTAAGCGTGTTTCTATAGGGATGATGTGATTCCAGGTTCGTAATGTCGTAGCTACGGATTATGCAATTTTAAGTTTAGCGAATAATTAAAGTGACATGATGCTGATGTATGTAATGCAATGCAAATGAATGACATGAATGTGAAAAGGTGTCAACTCTGATTCAATTCCCCATAGGAAACTTCCTTAGAATACAAAGCTCTTTACATAAAAGAGATTACAAAAACGGCCTCGCTCTAACACCTAAGGCTTTAATCTTTGTCAGTAAGGAAGCTAATTCTCGTCCACGAACCGACTGTGCCTCGAACTGTACGCTCAATGTGTCGGCCTGTATAGCTAGAGTTTGTAAATATTCGGCTATCTCTCGTATCCGGACTGTAGCTTCCCCCATGATGTAATATCTGTCTTTGACTCGATTCAGGGAATGGTACAGCTCTGCTTCCCTTCGTTCTTCGTTCTCTTTTAAATGCCTCATATGATTTTGACAGTGCAGTAGCTCCATTTCTAACTCTTCAGTCTTCTTTTTCATTTCTTCGATTCTACTCAGACTTGCTTTTAACTCTCTCGCTGAGTTACGATTTCGATAATGGTCGAGGGACTTTTCCAACTCTGACACCCTTGTCTTCAATTCGCTTCTTCTATTCTGGCCTTCTGATATTTGCTTTTCTAGGATCTCATTTTGAACCTTCATTTCTCGAAATTTCTTTTCCCATTGCTCGGCTTTAGCTCTTTCTTCTTGCAACTCTTGTCGCCATTGGCTCAAAGTCTTTCCTAGTCCGGCAGTTCTCATCGAGAGGCGCATCTTCTTGTAGTCCCCCTTTAAGCTATCCAATTCTTCTTCGGCTTTGCTCTTCCCTTTCTGCACCTTTTCCGTCTCTGATTTCTGTATCTCTACATTTAACTTCAAAAACATCTTTTCCTCCTCCAACCGCTCAATTCTCTTTTCAAGCTCGGAACTTCGCTGTACGAAATCTTGCTTTATAATTTCTAATTCTGTTGGTATCACTCGCAACTGTTCCTCCAAAGACTGAGCATTATCTAAGCTTGGTCCCGGGATATTATCATTGATTCTCTTGCTTAGCCATGCTTTGTATTCAGAAGTTGCCGTTTCGCCCGCAGCTAGCCTCTTCATTCGATGTGTTTGTTTCCAAGCATTTGCCGTTTCTTTGATCTTCTTCTTGTATCCCTCTCTCGTATAAGAGAACTCACTTCGGTTTAACCCATGTGTTGCCGGCACGAATTGTCTAGTCTGGTATTGCCTCGCCGCTAGCAATGGGGCATACCCGATGACTCCCCAAATCCCGGGTAGAGGTACCCAATTGAAGTCTCCACATCTATAAAGTATCTCTCCTGGCATCATCCAGGGAGCTCTCCACTCAACGTCTTTTCCTTGAAGGTTCTGAAAAATTGCCATCCATCCCTCTTCTGTTACGTCCTCTCTCCTTGACATAGCCGCTTCCTCTTTTATTGGAGAATAGTCTCTATGAAAAGGTCGACAAGAGACTTTGTCCACCTTCCAAAAATGCCCGTGAAACCATACCATCAATAGTTGGGTGCATCCGATAAACCTTCCCTCTCCCGTTCTTCTGCATGCATTTAGCGATCTGAAAGTTTCCGCGAGAATCGCTGGGACAGGTGTGACTTGCTTATCCAATCGGTCGAACAGATCCACCACCGCTTCATCTACGTGCCTCAAAGCTTTTGGGAAGATGACTAAACCGTAAAGGCTTAGGGTGAAAATATCAACCTTCCTCCCCACGTCAGGGTGTGTCGAAATTAGATCCCTTAAATCCACCCAAAGAAAGCATCTCCCTTCACCCTTCTGTTGAATCTTGGCTGAGATCCACTGCTCACTCATTCCCGTAATCTTCATCAACTTCTTTGCCAAAGGAGGGACATAAGCAGGCCTAATATAGACCTTATCGACTTGCATCTCGAGAATACGAAGCAAAGCGGTGTATTCTTCTATTGTTGGCACCAAATCCACCTCCCCAAAAGTGAAACAGCTGTATGCGGAATTCCAAAATTGGACCATAGCCCGAAACAAGTGTTTATCTATTTTGACATCCAACAAGTGAGATATATCACCATAGCGGCGGTAGAATATCTGTTTGGCTTCGTCTTCCCAATGGGTCCAGATATCCCGCAACTCTCGAAGCTCATTTTGCGTCACGCTAACACGGGTAAAGTCCCACAGTTCTGACGTATGACCCTTGACTAAACTATCTCCTTCCCCGGATTACAACTTTTCTGACCATGTGCGCACGGCCGCATTGTCCTCTACTTTATCAAGAAAGTCGTTTTCCATAGCAAACTTCCTATTTCGGCAACCGAGCAGAAATTGACACCTCTACTATATGGAATGTCATGCAAATCAACAAACAAAAACAAGTTAGTACTGCACCGTCAAACAAGCAGAATATCAATAAACGCTTATCCGGGTAACTATTTCGACATTATGCCTAGGGTAGGCTCTAGGGCTCCTATATGGGGTTTAGTTCTACAGAGGGGTACCTGAACCAGCAGCTTCCTCGATCCTCACCCATTATAGGCTCATACAGACCAAGTTCGGTTCAGGGGGATACATTTCCCTACGGCCATGCGGAGGTGAAAACCTCACGAAACACGTAGGTACGTATGTCTCCCGGAAGCAATCCACTAGCCCATGCGAAGGTGAAAACCTCACGAAAGCTTAGTTTCTTACTTCCACTTCAAGGTGTGACCGACGGTCATGCAATGTAATGCCAAAATATTTCACGGGACTCGACACCATGGCACAAACGAATGCATCAAAAAGAAACATGATTTTTCAAAGACGATTTCCCAAATTTTCAATCAATGGGACAAAAATTAATCAATTTGCAGCCTGACTCTCGAGCGTCCCCAGTGGAGTCGCCAAGCTGTCGTAACCATTTTCCAACAAAACGGGAATCGACTTTAAAAAATGAGGAGTCGCCACCGATCATTTTGGTGTGATCGGGTCACCTTTGTTTTAATAAAATATTTCGATTTACTAAAACAGCATTTTTGGTCTACGAAAATTCGAGAAAACGGGTTCGGGAGTCGGTTACGTGCGAGGAAGGATTAACACCCTCACAACGCCCAAAATCGGTACCAAATTGATTGATTAATGTCCCAAAGCTGAAAACTTGAAAATATTTAGGGCGAAAAGAAATGAAGGAATAGATTAATTAAATCGGGATTGAATCTCAAGATTAACTCGTTTTAAAGGAATAAAATTGTCATACCCAGCACGTTAGGATATGACGCCTTTATACTTTGACGTTGAGATCATCTTTGATCTTCAAATCGATTGAAGAAGGGTATTCGAATATTTAGTCGAACAGAAAAATCAACACCCAGCACGTTAGGATGTGATCGTTCGAACTTCTAAATACTCGAATATTGTCTTGTTCCTTTGAAAACCTTTGAGTAAAATGTCAACTTTGTAAAAAATGCACTTTTTATTTTGAAACATAATCTAAAATTTGGCTAAAATAACATGCAATATAATATGATATAATATATAGTTCAAAAAAAGAAAAAAAAATATAGTGTATAAAAATTTAATGAAAACGATTTTGACCCAAATAAAGGTAACAAACAATCATCAAGAAATACATATATATTTGTACCCTTAATACACTAGTATATAGACAATGAATAACACGGACGACTTAATACGACATAAAATAATAAGATAGAATAAAAGTTGATAGTGATAATGGCAAAGGATGAGCGAGATATAATATATGCTCATATATATGTATGAAAATAATGTATTAGTAGTAACAATAATAATAAAAATACTAATAATACAAAATATGTATACTATAATAATATAGATATAGCAATAATAATAATAATAATACTAGATAATAGTAGTAAGATCAAAAAACCACAAACTAATTTGAAACGAATCTAATTGAATAAAAGGAATTTTGGGGTCAATTTGAAACAAAACAGGGGAAAAGGGTCTGTTTGAATCGCGCGTGAGAAGAAGGGGACCGAAATAGAAATTAATCCCCCTTTTCAAGACGACATCGTTGTAACGAGGATAAAACTGAAACGCATAGCAAAATACAGGGCACGATTGCAAAAAGGAAAGAGGCGGGGTAGGGCTTGATTAAGCGACAGCACGAAAAAGGGGGACTTGTTGCGCAAATTTCCCGTTAGAACGAGAGGATGCAGACCCAGGAGCGGACCCGGGTCGACGCGCGGGTTGCCTCTGCATGAAACGGCACCGTTTCAAACTTTGCTTAAAAGGTAACTTTCCCCTTTTTTCATTTTCACCGTCCTTCCCAAAAATTTTTTTTTCAGATTCTCCCTTCCTTCTTTCTCCTCCCCGACGCTTCGGTTCCCCTCTCTGTTCTCTCACCTCGACTATCGGGCTACCCCGTCTTCTCGATCGACCCTCATCCCCCGTTTACCCGCTGAAGCGTCGTTATCCACGGCGAACGACGGCGCGCGATGGCCCGGCCTGGGTGGTCAACACCCTCGTCTACCTCGATGGCGACGGAAAGACCGAGGGCTTAACCTCGAAGGTAAACCCTGCCCTTCTCCCTTTTGTTATTGGTTTATTTCTTGTAAAAAATTTCAGAACAGTAAAATAAAGGACTGAAACTGGATGAAAACAGTGGGGAAAATAAGACCAAAAATGGAGTTAACCTTCGAGTTTTTATTCTTTGATTTCTGCTATTCGTTGAAAGAACAAAATTACTAGGACTCTTCGTAGTTATTTTCTTTATACTCTCTGTTTCTTATTTCCTCTTGGTGTTTTCGTGAAGACAAACCGAACCCCTATTACATAAATATTTATGGCTTTATAGCCAAATACGCTATTCTCTTCTATTATTCAACTGTTTCTCCCATCTTTTCTCTGTTTTCGCCCTCTCTGCTCTTGCTTTTTGTCTTGTGTGATCTACAGGGTATGGGCGAACGATGCTGGTGGAGGCGTGCGGGTGCCTGATCGATGCGAGGCGTGTGCGGGGGCCGAGGGGGCGTGCGAATCGGGAGCGGTGCGCGTGTGTGGGGAATTGGAGCGGTGCGCGTGGCACGTGGGAATCTGGAACGACGCCCGGGGTGCGTGGGGAGCTGGAGGCGCGCGTATGGTCGACGCGCGGGGCAGGTGAAAAGCCTGCTGGCGGCGCTGGTTTCAGGGTTTCTGATTAACCTTCAATTTTGGGCCATTGGGCTGATTGTAATTTAAAGTTTTGTTCTGTATAGGTTTTAGGATTTTAAATTTGTTAGAATTGGGTTGGTAAATTTAAATTTGGGCCTGCGTTTGATCTTTGTAATTGGGCTCTATTTGTGTAATGGGTAGATTAGGCTTGGTTGTATTTGGGTTTGGTTTAATGTGGGCTAATTGGGCAGGGTTTGAATCTTTTTGTAAATGGACATTAAAAGGACTATTTTATTGGACCTTGTTTTATTTATTGGATTTTGACTTTATTCTTGCTTTTATTCTGGGTCTGGGTATTGGGCCCGGGCAAATTGGTTATTACAACGAATATAATATTATAGGTGAAATATAAGATTACCTTGTTTGGTTTATTTGGTTCGAATGTAAGATTCATGTGTTTAGTTGACGAGATGTAAGGTTACTTAGTTAACTAAATTGTCCTAGATATAAAATTTTTGTTTTTATAAATTCAACTTTTTAATCTTAAAATTTTCATAAAACTATAATAGCTTAATAACTTCATTTTTATTACACATTGAATATTTTATCATATTAATTCAATCAAACAACTATTTTATTTATGTAACATCCTGAATAATTGGGTCTGTGCATTTTACGTGTTGAATGCTTAAAATATTAAATTGAGAATTTGAGGTACAATTGGGGCCCAAATTGGGCTGAGGCATTGTTTTAAATATTTTGTTTAGACACTCTAAGGGCTTAAATTAAAGTTTTAATAGTTTAAGTGACATATTGGGCTTGTGGCCCAGCAACTAAGGGCACAGTAAAGGGGAGCTATAGTGGCGTCACCTGTGCATGAGGAAGGCCCAAATTTTGGCAGCTTAAAGCCCAAGATTTAGGGCTAAAATTCGGTAATTACATGAGCAAGGGGCGGCACAAGGCTAAATTTTAGGGATTTTATGTGTGTGGATAATAAGCAGATAAAAGCTATTTTTGAGGAGATAATAGATCAAAGATAGGAGCCATCTTTAAGTGTTTAATGTTAGCCGAAACTTTGAGGAATTTGAAAAGAAAGGGGCATTCGGTTTGGCTTAAGGTGTATGTGCCGAATTTTGCTATTCATTCTTCTCTTTTCTGCCGAAATCTCTGCTAAAGCTCTCATATTTTTCTCTGCCGAAATTTCTCCCCTATTCTTTCTCTCTTCTCTTCTTCTTCAGTTAGCCGAATCTTCAAGCCTCTCCTTGCTCTCTTTTCTCTTTTCCTTCTAGCCGAAACCATATCAGTTCATCCCTCCGGGATTTTCATAAAAAGCCAAAATCACTAAGATCTCACCGCCTGAAGTTGCCGAATCTTCTTTAATGGAGTCTACTTGTGCCGAAATCTGAAGGAAACAATAGGTAAGTGTTGATTTTGGGATTTCAATGTTCTTTCGACTTTTCAAAGTCCTTAGCCGAATGGCTATTAGAAACTAATCTTTTATTTCACTCTTATTTTCGGCATTCTGAGAGCTGAAGAGGAGTCAATTGTGTAGATCTCTAAGTCATAAGTACAGTAATACTCAGATCAAGGTATTTCCGGGATTTCAAGGTAAGAAAGTCTATTGATTTTAGTATGTAAAAACGGATAGAACACTAACCATGGCCGATTATAGGAGAAGGCCTATTTTTCATATCTTTCCGGCTTTTTGAAGCAAAGTGTAGATCGGTTTAGCAAGGGTATCTACATTAATCAGGTGTGTAATTCTCCACACCATCTAGATCTGTTTGATTAATATATGATTATAAGTCTTATATGTACTGATAAATGCCGAAATCCCGGCATAAAGACGGAAACCCAAAAGAGGGTAAAGGCAAATCACCAGGTTAGTAAATGTTCTGATTAAATGATATAAGAATATTGATTTTACGTGATTGCATGGGTTGGGTTTGATGAAAGGAGGAAGTTATATGTTGTAGCGGTTTTTACCATGATCTGTTGTAGCGGTTCTTTACCGTGATCTGTTGTAGCGGCTTTGACCGTGATCTGTTGTAGTGGCTACGACCATGATCTGATGATGAGCAGCACGACTGCCATCAAGGCATGTAGCGGTGTGGGTTGATTGTAGAAATCCCCAATGGTGTGAATGGCTGGTACGGGGGCGTGTAGCGGACGGACACCTAGGATATGGGTTGGGCTTTGCATAATTTTTGTTATTTATATTTTGATTATTCTATTTTATGGGGGCCAAAGCCCAAATCTAATGGTGCATGAGGGTTGCACACTGAGTCTCGCGACTCACCCTTTAATTTTAACCATCTCATGTGACACTTAGGGCATCGGACCGGGCTGGAGAGGAGAGCAAGGTGGCCATGCGAAAGAGCAGTGAGGATTCAGCAAAGAAAAAGACTTAGTTTAATATTTTATTTTCTTTTAATTAATGGGTTTAAACTTCCTTGTAATAAGGCCATGGGCCACTAGACTACCATTTATGTTTTGGGATTTTGTTGGGCTTTTATTACTGGGCTTTTATTTTAAGTTTTATGTTTTCAATTAAGTTAAGACATGTAAGAAATTTTCAGTTTTCATTTAAAATCCACCAAGAGAACTTATAACTTAATATTTTATTCTTTAATGAATTCTTAAGTTTTCGGAATAAAGGTGTAAACCTAGTACCTGTTTTCCAAGATGCGACATGTTTTGTAAAATCTCTTAAGTGACATACCAGATCCGGTTGTAGCGTTTGGGCCGGGTTTGGGGTGTTACAATTTATATGGTTTATAATTTTTATTTTAAAGAAATTGGTTTGCTTTTAATATAAAAAGAGAAGTGGAACTAAAATTTATAATATAAACCTCTAAGTTTTTATGGTCTATTTAACTTAAGGAAGAGGTCGTAATGAGATTACACCCTATATTATGACATCTTGACAATGTTTAGGAATGTGATATAATGGGATGGCTAGAATGTTGAGAATTCAAACACTGTAATATTGATAAGTGTCAAAAGTAACATATTTTCGTCTCATTCTTAGTGCATTTTTAGATGATTATGTGACCTTTGTCGAAACCATTTTTTGTTTGGAAAACGGGGCTGACTTTAAAAAGGAAAATAGAGTCGCCACCAATCTTTTTTGAAGTGTGATTGGGTCACCTTATGAAACATTTTGGTCTACGAATATTAAGAAAACATGTCTGAGAGTCGGTTAAGCACAAGGAAGGATTAGCACCCTCGCAACGCCCAAAATTGGTACCTTATTGATTGATTAATGTCCTAATATCGAAAATTGGAAGAGGTTTTAAAATACAAATCCTTTAGAAAATGTTTGGATAATTCGAATTGGATATCAAAATTCTCTTGTTTCGAAAGAATGAAATATCACATCTAGCACGTTAAGATACGATGTTTCAAACCCTTGACACCAAGATCATTTCATGATTTCCAAAATTCATGCATTGCAATTTTAAAAAGGGTATTCCGTTATTTGGCCAAACGAGAAAATAGAAACCCAGCACGTTAGGGCACGATTCCTTGAATTTCCAAACATGAAATATTGCCTTATTTTTGAAGTTAAGAAAACACGGTCAAAATCTTAAATGGATATTTAGTCATTTGGACGAACGGAAAACCGAAACCCAGCATGTTAGGGTACAATTTCTCAAACTTTCAAACACGAAACATTGCCTTGTTTTCAAAAGCTCTTAAATAAGCGATTATGAAATTGACCGAGAATGCATTTATTGGATTCGTTTGGGACAACAGTGAAATGACCAATATCGGCCAAAATGTTGGAGTTTAAACCATAATGTAATAATAAGAACCACGCAATGATGATATCGAGCATGAAATAAAAATACATGGTACTAATACTACACGGAAAAAAAAATAATACATATCAATCCAAATAAACAACGTACATGAAATGAGAAAAAAACTTATTATAAAAATATATATAAGTAATAATATACAAAAAAAATGTTTGAAATAAACAAAACTATATAATAAAATAAGGACATTAAAAGAAAAATTATATATAATAAATTTTAAGAATATATGTACATAAATAGATTTAGAAAAAATATATACACAAAATAACATGAAATCAAAGATATATATAGAATAAAAAAGCTATTTAGTATGGATAATATATATAAAAAAATGGTAATAATAAAATAATACTAATAATACTAATGAATATCGCAATAATAATAAAGTAAATGAAAAAAATAAAAACAATAATAGTAATGGTAAAATTAAAATAATAGATATAATAGTAAAATAATTGTAATACTAAATTAATAATAATAATAATAATAATAATAATAATAATAATAATATAAATAATGAAAATAATAATAAACGTGATGGTAAGAATAGAAATGGTGGTAATAATAAAATAATAGTAATAATATTAAAATTAGCAGTGATAATAATAACAAATAATAGTAAGAAACATAATAATAATAATAATGGTACAAGGATAATAATATAAATATTAAATAATAAGAATAATTGTTGATAGTAATAAAATATATACAAAATAAAAAAGATTGAATAAAATAACACGAAAAAGAAGATAATAAAAAAAACCGAATTTAAAATAATGGGGACCAAATTGGAATTAAAACAAAATTGTGGGTTAAATTATGATAAATAAATAACTAAAAAGGATTAAAATAAAAAAAAAAGCGAACAAGCTTAGGGCCAAAAGGGAAAAAATCCCAATTCTGGACACGCGTCCTTTCCCTAGAGGATCGGCGCATCAGGGACCAAATTGAAATGCCCCGTAAATTGCCGTGGCCAAATTAAAAAACAATGAAAGATAGCAAATGGGCTAAATTGAAACGGATTAAAAAAGCGAAAGGTCGGGTCGCGCGCACGGGCTAAGATTTAAATGGCGCCGTTTTGGTGATTATAAGCCTAGTGCAAAACAGCACTGTTTTATGGCCTTATTTAAGTCATTTCTTTACAAAAAACTCTCATTTCATTTCTTTTCTTTAAAAAACAAAACAAAACAAAAAAAAAATCTTTGAAAAACTCTCTCTGCCGCCATCCGTCCGGCCACAGGTCCGGCGAAGCTTTCGGCCGACCGCCGCCGGCCACTATACACGGTGGCCGGAATTTGAAAAAAAAAGTAAGTTTTTTCCTCTTTTCTTTTATTGCATATGATATATATAGTTTAAAAAACAAAAACAAAAAAAAAAATGAAAACCCTTGTTTGAATATGTACCGTTTCGAGAGGAAAAAAAAAAAGAAAAAAGTGAAGCAAATGAACAACCTTTTGTTAATCTTGCCTACTCTATTTTGTGTTTAACTGTATATGGATTCCAACAATGTAGAGTAACCTCCGTATTTTCTCAAAAAAAAAAAAACCCTTTTACATCTGTATGTGTGGCTTTTATAACCTATCTTTACAACTTATTTTTGCATATTTGCAGGTACGTGAGTGAATATGCCCCTGACGTGGCGTGATGGAACAGCGCATGTCGCGGGGTAGTGGAGTCCGGCGCGAGACAAAGGCGTGGGCAGCAAACCTAGGTGCGGTGCACCTAGGGTTTTCTGTTTTTCATCTTTGGTTGTGGGCTAGGATTTTGGGCCATGGACTATTTTTTAATTAAATTTGGACTTTTGTTTTGTTTATTTTTTGTTTACTTTGGGTTTTTTTTTTTGGTATGGTACTGGGCCCGGGCTAAAATCTGGGCCTCACAACCTTAATTGTAAATTATATACTCTTAATCCTTTATATTCATGTTTTGATGCTTAATATAACACTTCAGAGACATAGGAGTGAAAAACGGTGGAAATTAGAATATTGGAGCATTCTGGAAGCTGCACACAGGCAGTAGAGTTTCACATGGGCCAACCACACGAGCATGTGAATTTCGGGAACCATGTGTGCTAACAGCTGAAAGTTACAATTTTTAGGTTTTTTGGCACTTTAAGAATATATAAATAAGGAAAAACAAGAGGGAGACAACAACTGTCATAGAATAGCACAAAAATTACCCAAATGAACACCATTAAAGCCGATTTCCAAGCAATTTTCCATCAAGATTCAAGAGTCCAAGTTGATTTCCAAGGGAGTTATAATGGGTTTCTTTTATTTTAGTGGTTATATTGTATATTTGGTGTTTATTCTTGCAAGTATGAACTAATTTTTTAAATACTTAGAGGAGATGAACCCTAGGATGGATTCTATTATTTGATTTCTAGTTTTATGCAATAAAACCTTAGTTCTTTGTTTTCAATTATGAACGCTTAATTGTTCTTAAGTTGATAATTCTAGAGTATTAATCCATGTTTGATGTGTATAAGTTTGAGGTTGAATAGACCCTTCTTGTGATTAAATTCTGCATAATTAAAAGGAGTTGCATGTAATCCTAGAAATAGGATAGCATAAATCTATTGGATTAGAGTCAAATCTAATAGGGGTATTCATAGAACAAATAATGCGATAATAGAAGTTTTAATTTGAAAGAAATTTCAATTAATCAAGAAAGAGTTAGCTGCTCTTATTCTCAAAAGAGATATCAGTATAAATTAGGGATTTCTATGGATTAAAGAAACTAAGAAAAGAAATTGCATAAATTAGATTGAGAATTAAAGATTATGTAACAGCTCGATTTTGGGCCTAGTCGAAATAGTGGTTTCGAGACCACAAATTCGAGGTCAGAGAAATTATTTTAATATTATTTCAAGTGTCATGGCATGATTATATTAGTGTTTGAAATTTTTGGTAAATTAATTTTAGCGATTTCATGCTTAATTTTGAAAAAAGACTAAATCGCATAAAGTGCAAAAATTTTGTTCTACAAGCTAAAGGTGTTAAATAGCTATGGAACACTAAAGTAGAGGTCCTTATTGAGTAACTAGACCAATAAAAGTGGTGGCTGGACATGAATTTTTAATTCATGAAATTAGTCAAAGGTTAGGTAGATTTTTACTAACTTAGTTGATAAAATAATCATAAAATAAAAAGAAAGCTTCATCTAGCTAAGCTTTTCCCTTGCAAGTAAGTGATTTTGGTGGTTGTTTTTGTTAATTTTTGTGTTTTTGGAACTCCTATAGCTTAATCTAGCTAATAAGGGGACTATTTTGCAAAATGGTTGAGAGTCTAGGGTCTTTCCATGGGAGTATTTATATTGTTTGCTGAAATTTTATGAAAGAAAATGAAACTTGGTTGTTTAATAAACAACTTTTGTGAATGAATTTTTCATGAAAACACCTAAAATGGGGACCTTTTTGTAAAAATTATAAAATGGGTAGTAAATGTGTGAAATAATTGAATTTGTGAGTTGCTATGCGAGTAATAAAGGTTCGGCTAGGCTTGTTAAGGGAGGAAATTTGATTAAAATTATTTTACGAGCCTAAGGGCAAAATTGTAATTATGTAAAAGTCTAATGGCAAAACGGTAATTTTGTCAAAGTAGGAATTTTGAAATGTCTTGATTAATGTGGTGATTAAATAAGTAATTTTTTTCATTATAGATCAAGAAAAACGGAATTCGGACCTAGACTGGGAGAAGACCAAGCTAGTAGGCTAATTCAATCTAGTCGCCCACTTTTTGTATACCGAGGTAAGTTGTACGTAAATAATACAACTTTATTGTTATTATGTATTGAATAATTAATATGGCATAAAGTGTTTGATTATTGTTGTGAATATTCATGATGAGAATTGATGTAGAAAAACTCATGGTTGAAGCATAAGAATAGGTTGGATATCCATGCCATGACATTTGGGTGGTATGTGTACTAGTGTAAGACCATGTCTAGGATATGACATCGGCCACATTATGAGAGCCAGTGTAAGACCATGTCTGGGACATGGCATCGGCGTTGATATGTGTGCTAGTGTAAGACCATGTCAGGGACATGGCATCGGCATTGAGACGAGAACTAGTGTAAGACCATGTCTAGGACATGGCATCGGTATTTTACCCTCATGTGTGAGGCTTATCGAATATCATTTAGTATTCCAAATGGTTCCACGGGTTATTTAAAGCTTATGATAAAGATATGAAAGGATATAATCATGTTGTGAGTGATACAGGTTCTTACTCGAAACTCATGAAATATGAGCTTAGTTATGATGCCTTAATGGTAAGGATGAAATTGAGTAAGTTCTATCTATGAGAATGATTTCGGGACGATATGGTAATCTTTGGCTTATACTCGTGATGTATAAATATGTAGTAAATCTACCATTGCTAAATCAAGAATGTTGTGCTGGTTTATAATATGCTATGCGTTTATAGATGCATGGTTGATGTTGTTACTTATTTACATGCAACTTACTAAGCTTTATGCTTACTCCCTTTCCTTTCCATTTTCTTATAGTACCGCCAAGCTAGCTCAGGGATCAAAGGATGTTGGAGGCTTGATCATACTATCAATCTGAACATTTGGTATAGTTAGATTTATCATTTTGAGTATGGCATGTATAGGGACTTGGTCTGTTGTCAAATGTCATATTGTTTTGGCCAAATGTGTTGTCTTGTCTTGAAGACGGATTCATTTTGTATAAGGCCATAGATGATGGCTAATACTTGTTATGGATATATGTAACTGATGATGTTTTTCATGAATGTGCAATTTGCATGGTGAAATATATGGTGTGTTAATGCATGAATGAGTAAGTCACATGATTAGATTGATAAAGTATGTGATAAGTTTTGCATGTGAATGGAGTGTAGTGGCCTTGATGTGTGTATGTCTTGGTTGTGGCTGATTTGGTCAGATGTTTATGTGTGGATTGGTGTTACTTGATGTGGCTTATGTTGGTGCAAGTAAGGATGGCAAAAGGGCTTGGTAAATAGCCTTGTTTTTGCCCACACGGGCATGTGCCTAGGTCATCTGTGACACACGGTCTGCCCCATGGGCATGTAGCCCGACCGTGTGTCCCCTACACCTTAATTTGGTAAAATAGAATGCCTAGTAGTAACCATACGGGCTGAGACACGGCCGTGTGTCTCAACCGTGTGGAAGACACGACCATAGGACATGGGCATGTGCCCAGGCCGTGTGAAGTCTGCACATTGAATATGAAATTTAGAATTTCCACATTGCCTTCAAACGGGCGTGTGCCTGTAGGTCCTCATTTAAAAACCCAAATTTAAAACCAAAGTCCTAGAGGGTCCTTAAATTACAACACAAATAATCAATAATAATCAAATCATAAATCGTAAATTGAAAACCATGAAGTCTAAAAATTACTATGGTCACCGCTGAGTCCTCCGTCGCACCGATCCATTTAAGTCTTACGTAAATTCAGTGTGTAATCCCGCAGAAACAAACAAACAATCAGTATTCACAGTGCACAAATTAAATAGTCTTGGGCCTAAGCCCTTTTCAGTATCAGTGGCAGTTTGGGCCTTAGCCCATCTCAGTACAGTGTCAAACAACAGTAGGGCCTTAACCCATCACAGTATCAGTAGCAGTAACGGTTATGCAGTAGCAAAATCCTACCCAACCAGCCTCTACACACCATTTCCGTCCAACCCTACACTCCATGTGGAGATATAATCAACTAGGGGAAAGAATCGGCAGAGGAGGAAAAAGAAGAAGAAGACGTCAGAAAAAGTTTGGGGAATCGAAGAGAAAACCGAAACTCTACTTTTTTTTCTTTTTGCAACAAAAAGATAATCAGATTATTTTCTGATAACCTCTCCCCAATTATCTCCTAAAATCACTCACTATTAACCCACTAAAACACAACTACTCAAAATTTTGCCCCAACACAACTCTTAGCCGAAATTGGAGCAAAAATACTGTCTCCACGCCATCACAGAGAATTAAACACAAGACTTCCAACACTCTACTTAACCACCAAACCAGCAGACATATTCTGATATAAACTTACCAACAATTAAACTTAAGCCCTTTTGCACAAGGTTAAGGCTTTATTTTTAAAAATACCAAAATTTGCCCAAGTAAGGCTTGAACTTGGGACCTCACACACACACCCAGAACATATAACCACTGAAGTAAATAGACATTGTGTGTCACACATACACGAAATCAAAAATTAAAATTTTGGGGTGTTACATGAACGAACTTTTACGACTCAGAATTATATGTTTGTATGCGTTTAAGTAAGGTAATGCATCGTACCCTGTACCAGCGTCGGATACTGGTAAGGGGTGTTACAGATTAAGTCTAGGTGGATTCTTACCTAGGTATTATTTTGTCGCTTGGTTGATATTTGATTTTTTTTGCGTTTTATTTCTTTGATGCATTCATTAGTTAAATTTAGTTTTAATCAATCCTTTGAATTATTAGGTTAAATAATAAAAAGACGATAATTACTAGTAATTGTAATCCTCGAAGGAACGATATCTCCGCTCACCATATCTATACTATTAATTGATAAGTGCACTTGCCTTAATCAATTTATTGGTTAGTTTAGTAGACATCAATCTCATTCCAAAATATAACATTATGGGTTGTAATGTAAGATTTCATGAACCAAACTCTCTTAAATGTTAACTTTATTGAAATTTGGCATCATTAGTTTCTTTTTAATAGTAAAAATATTAAATTAATCAATTTAATAGTAAAATGGCTAATTTGATTTGATTCTTACAACAATGAAGTGTAGTATGGTGGTTGCTCACCTCATCTATTAACCATGTAGTTATATGTTTGATCCCTACTTATAGGAATGTATCACATATGACCAGCTATTTACCTATTCAGAGAGCACTCACGGGGAGGGGATCAAACACTAACATTAATCGTAGATACCCAGGTCACGGCAAAAAAAAAAATGTCATCTACATTCTCTAGGCAGTAGGCAAATTAGCAATTAGTTAATGGAGTCTTTGGTGGAGCATAATTTATAAATCGGGGTTTCCTTCCTAACAATAATATTATTCGTGATAAGACTTATCCCATATCTTGTTTTATAATTTATACTATTATTTAAGTGCGTGACTGAGTTGATGTCACGAGTCAACTCAATACAAACTTAATCAATAAAATTACTAAAATATTCTTACATATTTTAAATAAGTCATATTATCATGAGGATATTTTAGTCTTTTTCTTGTTTTAAAAAATTAATAAAAATGTTAAAAATGTTAAAAAATAAACCCATGCCACTAGCATATATAAAATATTTTCTTTATCAGTTTAACCAAAATTTTATTTTATTTTATATATATTAATATTATTACACAAATTATTTCACCCACGTTATTTGTATATTAATACACATGTATTCTAAATACATGATTTCCACACAAATATATGATTGTAATAGAGTTTTTAGCATTGATAATATATTGTTGATTGAGTTGATATAAAAATTTAACTCTATGTCAACTAAAAGAAAATGACAATATCATAATAAACAATGAAGTATATTTAATATTCTTAATATTATATATTTACCTATTTAAACTTTTTTTACTCACAATTCAAACTAATTTTTATTTTAATCTCGTACCTATTATATATATATATATATTGTCGTTACTAGTAGCTTCATTATTTATTGTGTATTATCTTCAACCATATGTGTTGTGGTCCAATGAAACGTTTTGACACAAGTATCCAACTAAAGCACACAAATATTAGATTAAATGTTGTAGTTAGTCACTATACTTGAACAAATTTTAAAATTTAGTCTTTATATAAAAAAGTTAAATTTAAATTTTTTTATTTTTTTATTTTAAAAATTTCAGTCCAATCACTAAAATGGTTAAAATTTTCTATTAAAAATTATCAACTTAAAATGTTAATTAAATAGCTTACATATTATTAACAAAAAATAAATATGTTAAAATAATAAATTTGGACAAAAATCACCTTTGTTTTGAGAAGTGATTGAATTAAAAACTTTTAATTTCACAAACCAAATAAAATTAATTATTAACTTTTAAATATAAATATTAAATCTCAAATTTTGAATAAATATTAATAACATGTTTTAAGCCGAAAATTAAATAATAGACCAAAGAAAAGAATGATAAAGTAGTTATATAAATTATAATCGATTTTGAATTTCATATTTAGAAATTTTAGAGTTGATATTGTTAAAAGAGATAACTTCTGACCTTAAACATATATAAAATATACCAAACAAAAAAGTAATTACATAAAATATAGGGTAATTACATAAAATATAGGGTATTTGTAGTTCCTTTTAAATCCTTAAAAACACCCAGAATCCAGTCTTAACCAGACATTAACAAAGAGAAGAAAAAAGTTATAAACAAACAAAAAAAAAAAAACTACAATTTAATTACAAGACCAGTTGCGGTGATTGCTCACCTCGTTCTTTAATTACGTTGTCGGAGTTCCATTTTCGTTCACAGAATTGCTACAAGCCTCGGACTCGTGGCATGACCAGAATATACAGATGCTAAGCTTTCTTCATGCAAAGAAAATGGCTGCTTCTTGCCTTTTTTTTTTTTTGTTCTCACCGGCCCAAGCAAAGAGCGGCGTTGATATCGAGCCGCCATGCAATTCCGCCGCTGTTCATTCTCCATACATCACACGGCAACGTCAACGAATTCATATCCTTCCCACAACTGTATTGCACCCTTACCCTACACGTAAACGCCGGAAATATCGTCGCCGGTGGAAGCTTCTGCTTCATCAACAACCTCACCGTCGTCATATCCCGGCCGCCGCCGCCAACCATTTCCTTGTACGCTCCATTGGTCCAAGTCACCCTCCCAAACACATCCGATATAAACCCTGGACACGAGTCTTTTCCTAGGTTAACCTTCATCTCCTCATCCGTACACTCCAACCAACCACCACCGCTAACCCAAGTTTCCGTCACGCTTTCCACCGTCACACATGACGAAGACGACGACCCAACCACCATCCTTACCGCCCGATCCAATGATTCACCACCATCGCCGACGAATCCTAAACTCTCCTTTCGATAAACAGCATCATCATCAGCAGCAGCATCAGATTCGCCGGATCTCAACCACAAAGACGGCGGCGCCACCATTGTATTCGTCTCCTTCGAAATGCATTCTTTACAATCTGGGGTTTCAGATATAAGCGGCAAAGTAGTAACCCTTCGTTTTCTCTTCGTAATACTCCCTTTCGTGTGTCTTCTTTTACGTCTCCCCGGTTTATAACAAACCTCCGTACCACCACCGGTTTCCCCACTACAACAGCCGGTAGCCGGTTTGGGTGCGATCGGTCTGAACCGGAGCATTATCCGGTCCATTTTCGACATATCATAAACCCCATAAGCTTCATATCTAGCTATAGAACATCCTCCTCTACCCTCCATTTTATTTTTCCTCTTTGGAAATCTCTTTTAGTTTATGCATAGATTTATAAAGAAGACGAAAGGGGACACGTGTGAATGCTTTCCACACGTGTGTGATTAGAGAAACGAACAACGCAGCTCAAAAGGACTGGTATCTTTTTTCTTCTTTTGTCTCCGTGATTTAGGAAAATATGGAAAATGACTTGTTTTCTTATTTAATTCTTTTTTCTATTTTAAGGAAATTTTCTTACCAATACGCCCTTGTATTTTTAATTTGGGTTTTAAAATGACTTAATAGTTTGGGCATATTTACAAAAATAGATCCCTAAAAGGTGACATTTAGCTTTGCCTGGCTTGAACTGGCAAGTTTTTAACCTTTGCTTCTAACCATTTCAGGATAAACCTATAACTAATATTATCCAGGTTCATTTATCGTATTTTAATTTTACATATTTTAATAATTTCATCTTCATATCTCATATTTCATTCCCACGTATCATAAATATTAAATATGACCTAAATTAATTTTTTAAATATATGTTTTATATAAATAAAAATTTCAATTATTAATATGTTAAAATGATTTAAAAATTTACATATATAACAAGTACAATTATTTAATAAATTCAACAATAAAATAATTAAAATCTTATACCAATATAAATAAATTCCTCCCCTCCAAATAAAATTATTTAAAAATTCCATAAATAATAAGATTAATTCTTTAATAAATAATTGAATTGAATGGATATAATTCTACAAGAGTCCAAATTCATTGATAAAGAAATTTGGCATGTCAATTTTTTTTAATTATTAAATAAACTCACTTTCTAAATTATTGTACTATTCAACATAATTTTTAATCCCTTACTTCAAATGTTGCCAAAGAATCTAATCAATTAGTGGCAGATCTATCATATATATTGTACATGAAAAATAAAATAGAAAGTACCCTCAAACTCCATAGCCATTAGCTTTTGAATAATTTTGTAAATTTTTACTTCCCACATCAGATTATTGTGCTGTTTTCTAAGAATAGAAAATTTCGGTTTCTTGGATAATTTTTGGGTGATTTTGCGATTTCACAGATGATTCGTACTACTAATATAATTATAAGTATACAAAATTAATAATAAATATAGAATTCAATTATATACATGCACGATGAATGAAAATTTGAATTAATCTAAAAATAATTCAATAAAACTTATAAAGACAAAGAGATTATATCATAATTGTATATAATAAGGCTCGAATCTTTATAGATGAATGGTAATGATGGCCTCCTTCATAATTTTTGAAAATTTTCATCACTCCACTTAAATTTATTTAAAATTTTAATTTTTGAAAGTTTTCATTAATCTTGCATCAAAATTTTAATTTGACACAATTTTTTTTTAAAAAAAATTATTACCTTCTTAAAAATTTTAAAAATTTTAATTAGGCTCCTTAATTTTTTTTAAATTCTCA
The DNA here is from genome assembly GCA_005393395.2 of Gossypium australe. NCBI lineage: Eukaryota > Viridiplantae > Streptophyta > Magnoliopsida > Malvales > Malvaceae > Gossypium > Gossypium australe. The sequence continues at coordinate 106,942,653 of CM016620.1, read as the reverse complement.
TTAAACTCTTAATTTTTTTGAAAACTTTAATTAGACACTCCTAAACTTTTTGAAAATTCTCATTCACATACAAATTTTAATTAAGCCCCTCAAAATTTATTTTTAAAAAAAAATCTCATTTAGCTCTTAAAATTTTTAATTAAATCCTCTCAAAACTTAATCCCAAAATTTGTCAAAATTTGTCCAAATAATTTACTATTATTAAAACCACTTTAATTATATTTTCATTATTTTTTTGTGAGATTTAGGAATGTGAGAAAAGAGTCTCTAGTTATTATTATTCCCTATGCCTAAGTACCCACCATTATATGTCGCCATGATTTTGAATGCGTTGGGCAAATGAATTTCAATTAGTACATTTTCTCGGCTGGAAATTTTTTTACTTTTTTCCTTCCAACCAAACAGAAAAAAAAAGGAAAAAAAATAAAGCAAAGTATTCCTTGATAGTAAGACCAAATTCATAATAAACCAGTAGAATTGTGGCACGTTACATCAATTATATAAGCATTTTTGTAGCCTTTTAATTCGTCGCCAAGTGTCCATTAAGCACTTAAAAACTTCCTTTTTTAGGTTTTTCATTTTTTTTCTTTTTTTGAAGAATCGAGGTTGCAAAGAGACAAAGAGTTCAATAATTCCGGCAAGATAAAAAAATATATTAAAAATGTTTTTTTGAAAAATATATTTTCTATTTTTGGTGGGACCCTATTGCTTAAAACCTTAAAACATTAACATACAGATGTAAAGATCTAAGCCGTTGATTTTGTTTCTTTGCAGAAGAGGGTGGGGTCCACGAATCAGATGAAAGATCATGGGCCAAGATGATTGAATCGTACGGACGAAAAGTAGTGGTGAGAGAAGGGCATGATAAAGAACAGGTACTAGATTTTTAGTAGGAAATGAATGATAATTGAAGTGAAAGGAAGGGTGCAATTGGCAAATCTTGACTCATGCAAACATTATGAGGGATTCTTTTATTATTAAATTTTGCTATTAATGATTGTAGTTTACCAAGGTTATGGTTCTAATTCTTTTACTTCAATTTATCTGGTATTTTTAGTTTGTGTACTTTTTAATTTTTAAAATTTTAATTCTCGTTAAATGATAATTGTTAAATTTATTAAATTAAACGATTTTTTTAATAGGAAAAGTGATCGAACTAATCAGGCCATAATTTGTTGGTCCGGTTAAAAAATTATTAAAACTTTATAAAAATAAAAATATTAAATAATAATAATAAATCACTTCAACTAGTCTAATACCATTCTCTAGATTGATACATTTGTTGGTTCCTAATCCAACTAACCAGTTTGGTCAGATTCAAGCATCACTGGAGTAATGGAGGAGCCACGTTGATGAATTGACCTCACAAAATATTTAAAGAAAAATATATTTTATAAAAATAAATTTTAATTAAAAAATTAGAAATTTGAACCCACAAAGTTTTTGAGAAAAATGATCCCACAATTAGAATACACTCTTAAAACAAATTAGTTTATATGGAAACATATTAACCTCCCTTTAAACTAAACAAATTAGTTTGTGGTTAACAAGGTCCGTGAAAGGCTAAATGGGTGGGTTGCAAAAAATTTATCATTGGCAGGTTAGGTAACTCTAGCAAAATCGGTTTTTCTATCTATTCTGAACTACTTCATGGCAACGGTTTGTTTGCCTATATCGATCTGTGGAGAGATCAAAAAATTGGCTCAAAATTTCATTTGGGGTCCACTACTGATGTTAGAAAGCCAACATTGATTAGTTGGGATGATTGTTGGTAAACCTATAGATGTTGGTGGGCTTGGTATACGCTGCTTAACTGACCAAAATAATATATTTTTGTTCAAATTAGGATTCCAATTGCTTACGAAGATGGAAGCCTTATGGGTGCAAATTGTGAGGAACAAATACAATATATGTGGAGTACTTTCAAATAATATTGCAATGAGTAACTACTCTTTCTTATAGAGATCACTAATGAAATTTTGGCCAGAGGTTATTGGCAATGTCTATTGGGCTATAGGGGATAGTCGCATTGTTAATTTCTAGAATGATGATTGGATTAATAAGGTGGGTTTGTTGAGAGCATGGCATACTGGGTGGTGCAACTGGATGACACATTAAGAGTTAGTGACATGGTGGACGAATATGGTAATTGGGACCAGGTTTACCTAAGGAGTTTACTTCCTGACCACATTGTGTTGCAAATAGGTGCAGTAATACCACTATCGATAAACGCTAGACCAGATCGTCTTGCATGGAAATGGGTGACAAGGGATTTTTTTCTTCGACTAAGACCTACAACGGAATTCATCAGTTCAATTCGGTCGGCAATTCTAATGTTTGGAAGCTGATTTTGAAATCCAAGGTGCCTCAAAGGGTTAGGATGTTCATATGGATGCTATGGAAGGGAATAATATTAACTAATGGAGAGAGAGCAATGAGACATATGGCAAATGACAGTAGTTGTTGGCCATGTTGATGAATATAGGATCCATGCAATACATGATTGTAATTTCTCTAAAGCGGTATGGTGTTCGATTGTGCCGAATCATAATTAGGTACACTTCTTCTCCTTACCTTTTCAAGACTAGTTGTTGTGGAATTTGCAAAACATAAGAAGTTGTGGATATCACAATATCGAATGGCAAATGATTTTTCCAATAGTCTACTGGTTTTTATGGAAAAATAGGAACATGTATGTGTTTTCGATAGGCCATAGTTGTGTTCAGGAAATTGTGGAAACAGGCACAAGTTGGACAAGGAGTTATAGAATGTCGAGTGCAGCGAGATTGCATGATAACCAGACAGTGGTCAGGTCCGAATAGAGGATGGGTTAAGCTTAACACGGATGGAGCAGTGTTGCAAAATGGTTCATATGCGGGCATTGGGGGAGTGTTGAGGGATGCTGACGTAAAGTGGCTAAGTGGATTTTACATAATAGCTCAAATTTCAACGATGTAGTAAATAGTGGTTCAAGACCACCAAATCCAGAAAATGAACTCGTAAATTATATTATTTTATATTTACGAGCCAAATGTAGCTTTTAAAAGATTTTTTAAATAGTAAATTGTGTTTTATAAAGATTTATTTGGTTAAGAAATTGAGAAAAGAGGTATTGAGATCTCAGTGTTATAAACCGAGCCATAAATAGTTTTATGAATATTTACGGAGTGTCAATAAGGTAGTATTAAAATTTCGTCAGAAAGTTTTAACGTTTTGATAGTCAATTAGATAAAAAGGACTAAATTGAAAAGGTGTAAAACTTGCTAAAGTGATTAAATAGCTTAACCATTAAATAAGGAAGGACTAAAAGGGAAAATGGACCATTTTAAAATGGCTAAGGCTACATAGCGTGAAAAAAATCAAAGATTTTTATGTGAAAAGGACAAAATTGGAATTTTAACAAAAGTTACATGGCCAAAGTTAATTTTAATAATTTCGAGGCCATTTGTTCTTCAAATTTCTGCGAAAAACAGCCATGGAAGAGGGTTTTGAGCTGGTCTTTCATATTTTAGCTTCAAGTAAGTTCAATTCTTGCTTTTTCCTTGAAATTTTTATATTTTTTGACTTTTACAATTAGGTCCAACTTAGTATTCTATTAGTTTTTGATTTTTTGAAAATTTTGGAAGTTACCATTGATAATTTCATATGATTTTTGTTATTTTATGATGAAACTGAGATGTTAATGGATGTTTAAAGGTGTTTTATTAAAGAATTTTGGATGAAAACATGTTTTAGGGGTTAAATTGAAAAGTGTTGAATATATGGAAAATTCTGAAATTTCATGGAATTCATGGGATGTGATTGGTATGTATCAGAATAACTAGGCTTGGAATAAGGATTAAATTACAATAATTTTATTTTTCGAGCCTAGAGACGAAATTGTCATGTATTAAAAGTTTAGGGGGAAAATGGTAATCAACATTTTTCACTAAAACAGTTTTGGACAACAGCAGTAGTCTAACTTTGAAAAATCACTAAAAATTGTGGGAATCAAATTAGAGGATGAATAAAATATTAACTTAAAGCTTATTGAGTCTAGTTTCTCATAGAAGAAAAGGTGTAAGCAATGTAATTGTAAATCATGAGATATAATAAATTATGTGAGACAAGGTCAGAATAATTTCGAGTTCCCCTGTTTTGACTTTGGAAAATCATAAAAAATTGGAGAAAAATAATTTTGGGCTTAAATTTATATTTTTAAATTCTTAATGAGTCTATTTTCAATAGAAACAAACGGGAATATCATTCAAATTTTGTGTTAAGAGATAATTAATTTTTAGTAAGCAAATGTCAAAGCTATCAAACAGCAAAACAGGGATAAATTTGAAGATTTTACTGTACTAATTGGCTAAATTATAAATTATAAAATTTTTATGATAGAAGGATATATGAATCTAGTTTCAAAAACATTAAGAGGTTCTTAATTTGGAGTTCTGTAGCTCAAGATAAAAATAATTTAGTAACTATGACACGGATGGACAACTTTGAATATACATATAAGTAAATAGTAAAATTATAAATAATGTTACTTATAAGCGTGATATATACATTAAGGATGTGGAATGGAGAGGAGGAGGAGGAAAGTGTATGAATGACTTTTGTATAAATTGATCACATGCCCGATTATAATCGATAAACGTTGAATTAGAAATGATATAATGTTTTATTTCAAATATTTATTATGAAATTAAGATAATTGTTATGGTATAAAAATCGCATTGTAAGTTTGTGTAACTTGAATTGTATTCTTAAATGTTTGAAATGTATGTTTATGTGATGAAAATGTGATTTGAATGCTCAATGTATGATTATTAATGAAATGTTGATAATATTCAATAAAAGGGGGAATAAATCCAGGTTGAATGGAATGGAATTCGATGGATCACTGAAAACGATTTGGCAGTAAAAAGGATCTAGCCCAAACTGGTGATCTTAATATAAGCCCTCCCGAAGAATATGTGTGAAAAGGATCTAACCCGGACGGGTGATCCTGATATAAGCCTTCCCGAAGAATATGTGTGAAATAGATTTAGCCAGGATGGGTAATCCAAAGTAAATGTGAGTCTGGATTTAGCTTGGACTGGTAATCCAGATAAAGCTCTATAGAGTATTTGTCATTGCAGGGGATTTAGCCTGGACTGGTAATCCCGACAATATACAGGGGATTTAGCCTGGACTAGTAATCCCGCTGTAAGAAATGAGGTTCGCGGGAGTGTGCTCTCTTACAGGGGATTTAGCCTGGACTGGTAATCCTACTATAAGAAATGAGGTTCGTAGGAGTGTGCTCTCTGAAAAGAACTTATATATATATGTGTACGAATTGACGGTTAATGAGATTGTACACTATGAGTGTACTACAGGGAATCCATCGAAATTCAAGGAATTCAACGGGATAAATATGGAAAACGGTAAATACATGGAATTATGAAATTGGTGAGCGTATTCACAAGAATTTTTCATTTGAAATTGTTATTGACAGGAAGAAATAGCGAATTGCATACTTATGTATGGTTACAAGTATTTATCTGAAATACAAGAAAATTATGGTTATTGATATATGGAGACATGAGACTATGATATATGAACATGGAATATGTTTGATAAATATGTTCATTCATAATTATGGAATTATGTACCTCATGTGTACTATTTGCATAAAGATGATATTTCAAATACTTTAATGAGTAAAGCTCAAATATAAAATAATATGAAATCAAGACTGTCGTAACCATTTTTTTGACAAAACGGGAATTGACTTTGGGCTTTGAAAATAAAACGGGAGTCGCCACCAATTAGTTTTTTTTGCTGAGGTGTGATCGGGTCACCTCGAAAAGTAGTTGTTTTAAATAAATCATTTAATTTATGAAAACAACGATTTTGGTCTACGAAATTCGAAGAAACGGGTTCGGGAGTCAGTTATGCACGAGGAAGGATTAGCACCCTCAGAACGCCCAAAAATTGGTACCTAATTGATTATCTAATACCTTGAAGTCGAAACTTTGAAAAGATTTGAAAATATGATCCTCTTAAAAATTTTGAACGAATCGAAAGTAGATGACAAGACATTCTTATTTCGAAGAGATAAAATGTCGTACTCAGTAAGTTAGGGCACAACATTTCGGACTCTAGAAACTAAGCTTGTCTCTTGACTTTAAAGTTTAGATTCGAGTTCAAGGAGGATATCCCATTATTTGACAAATGAGAAATTGGAACTCAGTAAGTTAGAGCTCGATCTCTCGAAATTCCAAATACGGGACATTACCTTCGTTTTTTTTAAGCAAACTTATTCCGGGACGTCTAGATGTCATGGCCAGTAAGTTAGGGCATTACACCTCGAGTTCTCGAGAACAAGTATTTTATTCGGAGCGTGATCGCGATTTAAAAAGGGTGTTTCGTTATTAAGATCGAATAAGAAAAAAAAATCGGAACCCAGTAAGTTAGGGCACGGTTTTTTCTCAAATCCTTAATACGAGATATCAATTATTAAAAAAAATTTTGATGCATTTTATAAAAAGCTAATGTGACAAATAATAACTTGCAAATAAGATGCTACGAATGAAAGGAAACAATAGTAATATTGATAACGATAAATAAACGCAATGATAGAAATAATGATAATAACGTAAACATTTTAGTATAATAAGTATATGCAAGTAGTAATACAGTAATAATGGTAATAGAAATAATAAAATAATGACGATGAAAAATACAGTAGATAATAATAATAATATGATAATCTAGTAGTAATAATAATAATAATAATAATAATAATAATAACAACTAATATAGTAGTAATAATAATAATAATAATAATAATAATAATAATAATAGTTAAACAAAATAATAATAAAATATGTACATTAAAAAATATAATAATGGTAATAACGATAATAATATAATGATAAAAGGACTAAAAAGATTGCAAAATAACTAAAAAGGGATCAAATTGTATTTAAAACGAAAGTTTGGGGTCAATTCGAAATAAAATGAAAGGGAAAAGGGCCTATCCGGAATGCGCGTGAAAGGAGAGGGACCAAAATGGACAATAACCCCTTTTTCGAAAATGCATTGAATCAGGTGGGCCCAATTGAAATCCGAAATAAATTGTTGGGCCAAATTAAAAAATACCCGGAACTTAATCGCAAAACCAAGAAAAAGCTGGAGGACCAAAAGCGCAATAAACCCATTAATGAAACACATGCGGATCCTCCCTAGCGGGTCGAGTCAAAAATGGGTTGGAAGCAAAAGACGTCGTTTTGGGTGTTTAAGGCCAGTCCCAAAACGACGTCGTTTTGAGAGACTATATAAAGCCCAAAATTCCTAAAAAAATTCATTCCATCACTTCCTAAAAAAAAAAAACACTTCTAACCCTCATTTTTTTTCTCTGCAGGGGTTGGAATCCGGCGAGGTTTCGACGTCACCCACCGCCCGCCGGCCACCACGCACGGTGGCCGGAAAAGGTAAAAACCCTTTTTTTTTTTTTAAAAAAAACTAGTATATATATATTTATGTGTTTGTGCAAATAAGAAGGAAATGATTTGAAATGAAATAATAAAAAATTAGAAATTAAAAATAAAATCACCTCCTTGCAGATCTGTTTTTGTTGTTCTTTTTGATTTTTTTAGATGACTATTTCTCCTGATTTGATAATGTTTAGAATCTAAACACTAATATTTGCAAACTATTTCTTGTATTCTCCTTCCATTCATTCCAAAAAAAAAAGGTCCCTGTTTACAATTTTTTGCTTGGCTTTATAGCCATTCATACATAATTTTTTATTGTTCTTTGTTTTGTCTTCTTCATTGTAGGTGGATGGGTGGTGTAAGTGGATAGTAGGTGGCAAATAATGGCTGAAAACCAGGGCAAAGTGGGGCGGTGGCTAGGGTTCCAATTTTTGTTTTGTTTTGTTTTGTTTATTTTATTTTATTTTTTTTGGGTATTGGGCTTGTCAGATTTTGGGCTAGGGTAATTGTGAATTGGGTCTTGTAATTGGGCTTTTGGGTTTGGTTTGTAAAAATGGGCCGGGCGAAAATTGGTTATTACAACTGCCCCTCTTTGCTCATTGTCGTGAAACGAGAATAGAGTAAAGACAATAGAAGAACCAATTTTGCCCGGTCTCGGGCAAGCCCTGATTCTTCGAGTGCTTTTCTCTGCCAGGTAGCTTCAAACTCCACTGTAACTTGTTGCTTTGATCCACTTCACTGTAGTCTTGGGATTCGATTATTGACTTCGATTTGCTTCTCTGTAACTTCGAGAATGCCAGACTTGCTATCTTCATTCTTTCAATCAGCTTCCTTACTATCTTCAGAAGACTTCAATCTTCAATCCGCTCCACTATCGCCTCTAGGGAACAAAATCTGGATTTTTCAATTTGCTTCCTTGCTATCTTCAGGAAGACTTCAATCTTCAATCTGCTCCGCTATCATCTCTCTGCGTGTGACCTGAAGCTCAAACCACCTGAGTAATACAAGTTGATTTTTTTTTGACAAACAGAAATTGAAAATACCTCAGCGTGCGACCTGAGGCTCAACTCACCTGAGTTGATTTTTTTGAACAAACAGAATTTAAAATCAGAAATTGAAAATAACTCAGCGTGCGACCTGAAGCTCAACTCACTTGAGTTGATTTGTTTGAAAAAAAAACAGAAACTGAAAATCAGAAATTGAAAATACCTCAGCGTGTGACCTGAGGCTCAACTCACTTGAGTTGATTTTTTTGAAAAAAAACAGAAACTGAAAATCAGAAATTGAAAATACCTCAGCGTGCGACCTGAGGTTCAACTCACTTCTCGTAATATGAGTTGATTTTTGAAAGACAGAAATTGAAAAATAAAGATTGAAAATACCTCAGCGTGCGACCTGAGGCTCAACTCACCTGAGTTGATTTTTTGAACAAACAGAAATTGAAAATACCTCAGCGTGCGACCTGAGGCTCAACTCACTTCTCGTAATATGAGTTGATTTTTGAAAGACAGAAATTGAAAAATAAAGATTGAAAATACCTCAGCGTGCGACCTGAGGCTCAACTCACCTGAGTTGATTTTTTGAACAAACAGAAATTGAAAATTAGAAATTGAAAATACCTCAGCGTGCGACCTGAGGCTCAACTCACTTGAGTTGATTTTTTTTTTGAAAAAAACAGAAATTGAAAATCAGAAATTAAAAATACCTCAGCGTGCGACCTGAGGCTCAACTCACTTCTCGTAATATGAATTGATTTTTTAAAGACAGAAATTGAAAAATAGATATTGAAAATACCTCAGCGTGCGACCTGAGGCTCAACTCACCTGAGTTGATTTTTTTAAACAAACAGAAATTGAAAATACCTCAGCGTGTGAACCGAGGCTCAACTCACCTCTCGCAATATTAGTTGATTTTTTTAGACAGAACTTGAAAAACAGAAATTAAAAAATACCTCGGCGTGCGACCCGAGGCTCAACTCACCTCTCGTAATATGAGTTGATTTTTAAAAACAGAAATTGGAAAACAGAAATTAAAAAATACCTCGACGTGCGACCCGAGGCTCAACTCATCTCTCGTAATATGAGTTGATTTTTGAAAGATAGAAATTGAAAAATAAAGATTGAAAATACCTCAGCGTGCGACCTGAGGCTCAACTCACCTGAGTTGATTTGTAACATCCTAGGAAGGGCCTATGCATTTTTCAGATCAATTGTATGAAATGACAAGTCTTAAGTTTTATGAATAAATTTTTGATACTTTTGGAAACCTAGAAATGAATGAAAATGGAAATGAAAATGAAAATGGAAATGAAAATGGAGATGGAAATGAAAATGGAAATGGAAATGGACATTTTTGGAAACTTAGACATTTTTGGAAACTTAGACATTTTTGGAAACCTAAACATTTTTGGAAATGATCCAAAAATGGAAACTTGAACATTTTGGGAAACTTGAATAATAAGAGAAATAAAGGAGTTTTATTCACATAAATATGTGAATAATAAGAGATAAATAAAGGAGTTTTATTCACATAAATATGTGAATAATAAGAGAGAAATAAAGGAGTTTTATTCACATAAATATGTGAATAATAAGAGAGAAATAAAGGAGTTTTATTCACATAAATATGTGAATAATAAAAGATAAATAAAGGAGTTTTATTCACATAAATATGTGAATAATAAGAGAGAATAAAGGAGTTTTATTCACATAAATATGTGAATAATAAGAGATAAATAAAGGATTATTTCTAATGAGAATATTGAGGAGATAATTGATGGATTAAAGGCTTTTATCTTTTAAATAAAGAGATAATATTATCAAAAAGAGGAGTGGTGGCCAAGTAAAGGACTCCTAGGCTGATAACTTTGGCTATAAAAGGAGGACAGGAGGGCTACTCATCAACATTTGCTCCCTCTTCCTCTCTGCCGAAATTCTCCCTAGGCAAAACCCCTCTCTGCCGAATTTTTATTAAGCAAAAATCCCTCTCTTTTTCTTCTATTTTCTTCTCCGTTCTACTGTTAAGCTGAATCTTTGTGGATTCTAAGAAAGAGGGCAATCATCCACACATCAAAAGGGGATTTTTCGGGAAATCTAAGGATCTAAGGTAAGGATTATAAATATAAATATGTGGTTAAAGATTATGATTCACGTTTTCAAAGTTAGATCTAATCTAACACGAAGTTATAGGATTTCAACAGGCTTATAAAGGAATCCTCTTCAGATTTGGAATCCCATCATAAGGTAAGGGATATTCGGCCAAGGCATAAATTGTTTAAGTGTTTTCCATTATTTCAAAAACCGAAAACTGACTTGGTTACATACCTAGTATTAGCCGATTTCAAGGAAGAGGAATTCTAGCAACTGTTGGGACTTGATTAAATCAATTCGGCAACTAGGTAAGTAATTCTACTTCTAGTAGGATTTGGTTTTAAGACCAAATAGATTTATTTATATGTTTTAATTAATGGCCGAATATAGGAGTGAAAGATCTAGATCGGTAGATCGCTCTACGGGAATTCACGGAAACTATTAAGCGAAAAAGGTGTGTACTCTTACTAACTTTCAATAAATTGCATGGCAATCATTAAATATATAAATATGTAACAGTATGTGAATGTGGCTAAGCACCACAAATGTGGTAAGGAGTACCCAGGTATGTTTCCTACTTTTGATAGGATTGTGAATGTGATATATTTTGAACATGTGATTAGTAACATGAATGAAAATTAAGTATGTGAAATATGTTATGAAATAATTGGGGCACGCGGGATATTTGCGGAGGAAGAAAGTGAAGGTGATGACTACGGTCTCACCAACGTAAAGTGGTGACTACGGTCACATAAAGTGAAAAGTGGTAACTTCGGGTACATCCAGTGAATACAGTGTCTAATGACACAACATAAGTGGGCGATGAGCACGTCGACTGCAGCGACTGCCTTCGATGGTGTGTAGCGGATGGAGGGTCGACTTAGTAGTCCCCGCGGTGTACAGGTTGGTACGGGTGGTGTGTAGCGGATGGACAAATAGGTTTGGGTTTGGGTTGCATCATCCTTTATTTTGTATGAACATGATATTGATATGACTTGTATGCCTGATTTGTTGGAAATTAGTACTATGTACACATTGAGTCTGTTGACTCACCCCGTTGGGGAATTATTTTTCAGGTGATGAGCAGTAATGGACCGGGTCGGCAGGAGCTAAAGGTGGCCATGCATCGCTTGAAGAAATTATTTGGAATTTGGACTTTATGAAATTTTAGTACTTTATTTTGGGTTTGAATGATGTAATAAGGCCATAAGGCCCAGTTGGATTTTCTTTATTCCTGTTTATTTTTATTTGAATATGATACAAATTATGTTTGATTAAAGATAAGTAAATTTATTTCTTTTAAAATAATAAACCCAAAAATTATTTTGTCACCTTATTTAAGTTGGATTTCCAGAATTTATTAATAGGTTTCAAATTAAGCCCAACCCAAAACAATTTTTTTTAAAATTACACAAATTTTCTCTAAGTCATTTAGAACATTGAAAACCGATTTATTTAAGGAACATACCAGATCCGGTTCAGGCTCGTGGGCCGGGTGTGGGGTGTTTCAGTTGGTATCAGAGCCCAGTTTTAAAACTCTCGGCCTGTGGGCTCAGGCCCAAAACGTTTTCAATTCGAGCCCAAATGAATTTCTTTGAAATAAGCAGGTTTTATGGCATGGCACCTAAGTCTCCGACCCGCAGTCCACCAGGTAAGTACCTTTAACCATCTGTGTGATTATGTGAATTATGAATTGTAAAAGGGTAGAAAAGGCATGAAACGTAGAATAGTGTGATAGGAACTTGAACCCTAGGATTAGACTACTCAAACACTTGAAACTCATAAGACTTAATGAACTTAACAAACCTATGACTAAGTTATTAAGCTAGGGTGTGGCAACCCCTGTACGCATGTCTAGGATTGGATCCGGAAGAGCCTGGTATTTAAGCAGTCCTAGTGACTCACCTCCTCTTCGTAGGTATCCTACCTGGTGCGTAGCTTCGGTTCGCCATAACTCAGAAGGCTCAGTGGTGTGGCAACCTCTGTGCGCATGTCTAAAAAGGTCGGTGAGAGCTTGGTATTTAAGCAGTCCGCGTGACTCACCTCCTCTTCATTCGAATCCTGCCTGGTGCGTAGCTTTGGTTCACCCTGACCAAGAGGGCTCGGTCATAGGCTAAACACAAAGAATAAAACCCGAAAGGGACTTAGCCGTTTTTCTATTATTAAAAAAAAAATACCCTTGGTTTATAAAATGACCAAACCACCCATAGTTTTAACAAAATTTCATTACTTTATCAAATGTTCAAAAACCCTAATTTGTAAAATATCAAACTATCTTGATTTTGGAAAATTACAAAATTGCCCCTAACTTACAAAATTACCAATGTTTTAAACGACCCTGATTTCCAAAATTTTTGCAATATCATTGCTTTGAAAAGTGTAACTCTCAAAGGAACCCTCAATGTTTTACAATCTTGGAAATATCCCTAACTTATTAAATTTTACAAAAGGAACCCTCAATGTTTTACAATCTTGGAAAATATCCCTAACTTATTAAATTTTACAAATTTACCCTGATTTTTGGAAAAATTATCAAAAAGGCCCCTGAGATCAAAAAATTACCGAAATACCCCTGGATTTCAAAATTCTTCCAAAATTTCCCCGGAACTTTAGAAGTACCAAAATACTTTCGTCAAAATCACCAGGGAACTTTTATTTCTGAAAATTTACGAAAATACCCCTGTAGGATAAAATTACGAAAATGCCCCTGGGTAGTGGAAAAGCAAAATAACGAAAACAACAACAAGAATTACAACGTTTCTTTGAATGAACGAAAGTTCATTGTTGATGGATGAATGAATGAAGGCTGTGCTGCGAGTTTTGGAATTGGTGGCTGGTGCAGGAAACAATTCAGGAAATCGTAAGTCTGTGCCTGAGCGGCTCCGTGCTAATGGAGCTGAAATGTTTAGAGGAGTATCGGGAGTGGCACCCAGTACAGCTGAGTACTGGTTGGAAGCAACTGAGCGCATCATGGATGAGCTCGACTTGACCCCCGAGGAGAAGTTGAAAGGGATGACGGCACTGTTACGCGATGAAGCGTATCAATGGTGGTTAACCGTTCGGGACGGTGCCACGGTGGAAGATCTGACCTGGGAATATGCTAAGGAAGCATTTCAGAGAAGTATGTGGGAACCAGGTATATAGACGAGCAAAGGAAGGCTTTTCTGGGGTTGGTACAAGGAAGTAAGTCTGTCACCGAATATGAAGCGGAATTCTTGAGGTTGAGCCGATATGCCCGAGGAGTAGTGGCGACTGAGCATGAACGCTGTGTTCGTTTTGAGGACGGACTTAGGGACGATTTGAGACTTTTGATAGCACCGCATCAGGAGCGGGAATTCTCTGCCTGGTGGAAAAGGCTAAAGTGGCTGAGGGAATTAAGGACGCCACCAAGCAGGCTGTGGACAGAAATAAGCCCAAAAGAGGTTTTGGGCCATCTGGAAAAGGCCACAAGAGGCCTAGAGTTGACAGGCCACAAAGTCAACAGGCTGGTACGGGCTGGCAATTTCGCCCTTGTGAACATTGTGGAAGGAAGCACGGGAGAGAGTGTTGGAAAAAGGCGGGACGATGTCTCAAGTGTGGGTCCAAGGACCATATGATTAAGGATTGCCCCAAGCTATTAGATGAGAGCCAACCAGCAGCTCAGAATGCTAACCAGGCTGGTAGAGGCGGACAGCAGCCTCAAAGAGGTCGTGGGTCGGCCAACAGAGGTAGTGGCAGAGGCCGTGGAGCTCAGGGCCGAGGTGCAGCTAACGCCGAAGCAAGGCAACCGGGTTTGGTTTACGCGGTTCGGGAGGAAGAGGGAGACGCGCCGGATGTTATAATCGGTACGTTCTTTATTCAAGACAAACCCTATTTTGCTCTTATTGATGTGGGCTCAACTCATTCCTATGTTGCATGTAGTGTGGTTGAAACACTAGGCCTAGACTCTGAACTTTCTGATAGGCAGATAACTGTAGTAAGCCCTTTAGGCCAAATGGTGAGGATAGATAGGATCTTTCGGAATGTACCCCTAGAGATTCAGGGAGCGAACTTTCGGGCTGACTTAATGGAATTACCCTTCGGAGAGTTTGAGCTTATACTTGGAATGGATTGGCTAGTAGAGCATCGAGCCGTGTTGGATTGTGCGGCTAAATGTATGGAACTAAGAACCCCGGAAGATGAGGTAGTAGTGATGATCGGAGAAAGGAGGAACTACTTGTCTAACGTAGTTTCGGCACTGAAGGCCGAGAAAATGGTTAAGAAAGGATGTAAGGTATTCTTAGCCTTCGTGAGTGCGTTAAGAGGAGAAGAGGAAGGTGTCAAGGGAGTTAGAACAGTAAGGGATTTTGAGGATGTATTTTCGGAGGAGTTGCCCGGAATACCCCCAGATAGAGAAGTGGAATTTGGAATAGATTTGCTACCAGGAACAGCTCCTGTGTCAATCGCTCCCTACCGAATGGCACCAAAGGAGTTAGTGGAGCTCAAGGCTCAAATCCAAGAGTTGTTGGATCGTGGGTTCATTCGACCCAGTGTGTCTCCGTGGGGAGCACCGGTTCTCTTTGTGAAGAAGAAGGATGGAACTATGCGGATGTGCATAGATTATCGTCAGTTGAACAAACTGACCATCAAGAACAAGTATCCTTTGCCAAGGATAGATGACTTGTTCGACCAACTGAAAGGGGCAGCTGTGTTCTCAAAGATCGACTTAAGGTCGGGGTATCATCAACTGAAAGTGAAGGAGGCTGATATTCATAAGACCGCTTTTAGGATAAGGTACGGTCATTTTGAATTTGTGGTGATGCCGTTTGGGTTGACGAACGCACCGGCCGCGTTCATGGATATGATGAATAGGGTTTTCCAACCCTACTTGGATAGATTCGTCGTGGTGTTCATCGACGACATTTTGGTGTATTCCAAGACGGAGGAGGAGCATGATGAGCATCTCCGAGTTGTGTTAGAAGTGTTAAGGGAAAAGAAGCTTTATGCCAAATTCAGCAAGTGCGAATTTTGGCTCAAGGAAGTGGCGTTCCTAGGACATGTGGTATCCGCGGAAGGAATAAGAGTGGATCCTAGGAAGATCGAAGCAGTGTTGGATTGGAAATCACCTAGGTCGGTGGCTGAAATCAGAAGTTTCTTAGGCTTGGCAGGCTATTACAGAAGGTTCGTGGAAGGATTCTCGTCAATAGCCGCACCTTTGACAAAGTTACTAAGGAAGAAAGTACCGTTTGTGTGGACGGATAAGCAACAGGAGAGCTTTGAAAAGCTTAAAAAGGTGCTGACAGAAGCTCCGGTGTTAATTCAGCCGGAGGCAGGTAAGGACTTCGTAGTGTATTGTGATGCTTCGCACACAGGGTTAGGCTGTGTGCTAATGCAAGGAGGAAAGGTAGTCGCTTATGCATCTCGACAGTTAAGGCCGCATGAGGTGAACTACCCAACTCATGACTTGGAACTCGCGGCAGTGGTTTTCGCCCTCAAAGTTTGGAGGCACTACCTTTATGGAGAAAGGTCAGTAATTTACACGGACCACAAAAGCCTTAAGTATTTGTTGACTCAGAAGGAGTTGAACTTGAGGCAACGAAGGTGGGTGGAGTTATTAAAAGATTATGACTGTTCGATAGAATACCATCCGGGCAAGGCGAATGTGGTAGCTGACGCCCTAAGTAGGAAGGTTGTGTCGGATTTAAAGGCTTTGTTCGCTCACTTAAGTTTGTATGATGACGGAAGCCTGTTGGCAGAGTTACAAGTCAAGCCAACCTGGCTGAAGGAGGTAAAAGAGGGACAGTTGGCGGATAAGGACTTAAGTACTAAGTTACAGCAAGTACGGCAAGGAGGATTAAAGGATTATGGCGTCAATGATGAAGGAGTACTGTGCTACAAGGAAAAGGTTTGTATGCCGAGGGATAAGGAGTTGAGACAAAGGATTCTTCGGGAAGCGCATGGTAGTCCTTATGCTATGCATCCCGGAGGCATCAAGCTGTATAGAGATCTAAGGGAACAATTTTGGTGGTCAGACCTGAAACGAGAGGTGACTGAATTTGTGGGGAAATGTTTGACATGTCAGCAAGTAAAGGCTGAACACCAAGTCCCATCAGGATTGCTTCAACCAATTGAGATTCCCCAATGGAAGTGGGAAAGAATTACCATGGACTTAGTTAGTGGGCTTCCCCTTACGCCCACTTAGAAGGACTCGGTATGGGTGATAGTGGACCGTTTGACCAAGTCCGCACATTTTATCCCTGTGAGGATCGACTATTCCCTTCAAAAGTTAGCCAAGTTATATGTGGTGGAGATCGTGAGGCTACACGGGGTACCGATGTCGATCATCTCTGATAGAGACCCAAGGTTTACGTCTCGATTTTGGAAAGCACTTCATCAAGCATTAGGCACTAAGCTAGACTTCACTATGGCTTTTCATCCACAATCAGACGGGCAGTCTGAACGGGTTATACAAGTGTTGGAAGATATGCTAAGAGGCTGTGTGATGGATTTCCGAGGAAGTTGGGAAGATTACTTGCCTCTAGCTGAGTTCGCCTACAACAACAGCTATCAGGCAAGCATTCGGATGGCACCATACGAAGCATTGTATGGAAGGAAATGTAGAACACCAACTTGTTGGACCGAGTTAGGAGAACGCCGCGTTTTGGGTCCAGAGTTAGTGGCGGAAACTGAGGAGAAGGTGGAATTAATTCGGGCACGGTTGAAAGAAGCTTCTGATAGACAGAAGTCGTACGTAGACCTTAAGAGGAAAGAAATTGAGTTTGAAGTAGGAGACCAAGTGTTTCTAAAGGTCTCACCTTGGAAGAAGGTCATGCGGTTCGGTCGCAAAGGAAAGCTAAGCCCAAGGTTTATAGGGCCTTATCAAGTATTGAAGCGAATTGGGCCAGTGGCATACCAATTAGAGTTGCCACCAGAATTGAAGCAGATGCACGACGTATTTCATGTATCCATGCTACGTCGCTATCGATCGGATCCGTCGCATGTGGTATCTGTTGAAGAAGTGGAGCTAAGGCCAGACTTATCCTACGAGAAAGAGCCGATTCAGATCTTGGAACGTGACGTGATAGCACTACGAAAGAAGTCGGTGCCTTTAGTCAAGGTGTTATGGCGCAATCATGGATCGGAAGAAGCTTCGTGGGAGCCAGAAGAGACAATGCGACAGCAATACCCTCAACTGTTTAGTTAGGAAATTTCGAGGACGAAATTTTTTTTAAGGGGGGTAGAACTGTAACATCCTAGGAAGGGCCTATGCATTTTTCAGATCAATTGTATGAAATGACAAGTCTTAAGTTTTATGAATAAATTTTTGATACTTTTGGAAACCTAGAAATGAATGAAAATGGAAATGAAAATGAAAATGGAAATGAAAATGGAGATGGAAATGAAAATGGAAATGGAAATGGACATTTTTGGAAACTTAGACATTTTTGGAAACTTAGACATTTTTGGAAACTTAGACATTTTTGGAAACCTAAACATTTTTGGAAATGATCTAAAAATGGAAACTTGAACATTTTGGGAAACTTGAATAATAAGAGAGAAATAAAGGAGTTTTATTCACATAAATATGTGAATAATAAGAGATAAATAAAGAAATTTTATTCACATAAATATGTGAATAATAAGAGAGAAATAAAGAAGTTTTATTCACATAAATATGTGAATAATAAGATATAAATAAAGGAGTTTTATTCACATAAATATGTGAATAATAAGAGAGAAATAAAGGAGTTTTATTCACATAAATATGTGAATAATAAGAGAGAAATAAAGGAGTTTTATTCACATAAATATGTGAATAATAAGAGATAAATAAAGGAGTTTTATTCACATAAATATGTGAATAATAAGAGAGAAATAAAGGAGTTTTATTCACATAAATATGTGAATAATAAGAGATAAATAAAGGATTATTTTCTAATGAGATAATTGAGGAGATAATTGATGGATTAAAGGCTTTTATCTTTTAAATAAAAGAGATAATATTATCAAAAAGAGGAGTGGTGGCCAAGTAAAGGACTCCTAGGCTGATAACTTTGGCTATAAAAGGAGGACAGGAGGGCTACTCATCAACATTTGCTCCCTCTTCCTCTCTGCCGAAATTCTCCCTAGGCAAAACCCCTCTCTACCGAATTTTTATTAAGCAAAAATCCCTCTCTTTTTCTTCTATTTTCTTCTCCGTTCTACTGTTAAGCTGAATCTTTGTGGATTCTAAGAAAGAGGGCAATCATCCACAACATCAAAAGGGGATTTTTCGGGAAATCTAAGGATCTAAGGTAAGGATTATAAATATAAATATGTGGTTAAAGATTATGATTCACGTTTTCAAAGTTAGATCTAATCTAACACGAAGTTATAGGATTTCAACAGGCTTATAAAGGAATCCTCTTCAGATTTGGAATCCCATCATAAGGTAAGGGATATTCGGCCAAGGCATAAATTGTTTAAGTGTTTTCCATTATTTCAAAAACCGAAAACTGACTTGGTTACATACCTAGTATTAGCCGATTTCAAGGAAGAGGAATTCTAGCAACTGTTGGGACTTGATTAAATCAATTCGGCAACTAGGTAAGTAATTCTACTTCTAGTAGGATTTGGTTTTAAGACCAAATAGGTTTATTTATATGTTTTAATTAATGGCCGAATATAGGAGTGAAAGATCTAGATCGGTAGATCGCTCTACGGGAATTCACGGAAACTATTAAGCGAAAAAGGTGTGTACTCTTACTAACTTTCAATAAATTGCATGGCAATCATTAAATATATAAATATGTAACAGTATGTGAATGTGGCTAAGCACCACAAATGTGGTAAGGAGTACCCAGGTACGTTTCCTACTTTTGATAGGATTGTGAATGTGATATATTTTGAACATGTGATTAGTAACATGAATGAAAATTAAGTATGTGAAATATGTTATGAAATAATTGGGGCATGCGGGATATTTGCGGAGGAAGAAAGTGAAGGTGATGACTACGGTCTCACCAACGTAAAGTGGTGACTACGGTCACATAAAGTGAAAAGTGGTAACTTCGGTTACATCCAGTGAATACAGTGTCTAATGACACAACATAAGTGGGCGATGAGCACGTCGACTGCAGCGACTGCCTTCGATGGTGTGTAGCGGATGGAGGGTCGACTTAGTAGTCCCAGCGGTGTACAGGTTGGTACGGGTGGTGTGTAGCGGATGGACAAATAGGTTTGGGTTTGGGTTGCATCATCCTTTATTTTGTATGAACATGATATTGATATGACTTGTATGCCTGATTTGTTGGAAATTAGTACTATGTACACATTGAGTCTGTTGACTCACCCCGTTGGGGAATTATTTTTCAGGTGATGAGCAGTAATGGACCGGGTCGGCAGGAGCTAAAGGTGGCCATGCATCGCTTGAAGAAATTATTTGGAATTTGGACTTTATGAAATTTTAGTACTTTATTTTGGGTTTGAATGATGTAATAAGGCCATAAGGCCCAGTTGGATTTTCTTTATTCCTGTTTATTTTTAATTGAATATGATACAAATTATGTTTGATTAAAGATAAGTAAATTTATTTCTTTTAAAATAATAAACCCAAAAATTATTTTGTCACCTTATTTAAGTTGGATTTCCAGAATTTATTAAATAGGTTTCAAATTAAGCCCAACCCAAAACAATTTTTTTTAAAATTACACAAATTTTCTCTAAGTCATTTAGAACATTGAAAACCGATTTATTTAAGGAACATACCAGATCCGGTTCAGGCTCGTGGGCCGGGTGTGGGGTGTTTCATGATTTTTTTTGAACAAACAGAAACTGAAAATACCTCAGCGTGCGACCTAAGGCTCAACTCACTTCTCGTAATATGAGTTGATTTTTGAAAGACAGAAATAGAAATTGAAATACTTCAGCGTGCGACCTGAGGCTCAACTCACCTGAGTTGATTTTTTTTGAAAAAAACAGAAATTGAAAATCAGAAATTGAAAATACCTTAGCGTGCGACCTGAGGCTCAACTCACTTGAGTTGATTTTTTTGAAAAAAAAACAGAAACTGAAAATCAGAAATTGAAAATACCTCAGCGTGCGACCTGAGGCTCAACACACTTGAGTTGATTTTTTTGAAAAAAAAAATAGAAACTGAAAATCAGAAATTAAAAAATACCTCGGCGTGCGACCCGAGGCTCAACTCATCTCTCGTAATATGAGTTGATTTTTGAAAGAAGAAATTGAAAAATAAAGATTGAAAATACCTCAGCGTGCGACCTGAGGCTCAACTCACCTGAGTTGATTTTTTTGAACAAACAGAAATTGAAAATTAGAAATTGAAAATACCTCAGCGTGTGACCTGAGGCTCAACTCACTTCTCGTAATATGAGTTGATTTTTGAAAGACAGAAATAGAAATTGAAAATACCTCAGCGTGCGACCTGAGGCTCAACTCACCTGAGTTGATTTTTTTTGAAAAAAAAACAGAAATTGAAAATCAGAAATTGAAAATACCTTAGCGTGCGACCTGAGGCTCAACTCACTTGAGTTGATTTTTTTGAAAAAAACAGAAACTGAAAATCAGAAATTGAAAATACCTCAGCGTGCGACCTGAGGCTTAACTCACTTGAGTTGATTTTTTTGAAAAAAAATAGAAACTGAAAATCAGAAATTGAAAATACCTCAGCGTGCGACCTGAGGTTCAACTCACTTCTCGTAATATGAGTTGATTTTTGAAAGACAGAAATTGAAAAATAAAGATTGAAAATACCTCAGCGTGCGACCTGAGGCTCAACTCACCTGAGTTGATTTTTTGAACAAACAGAAATTGAAAATTAGAAATTGAAAATACCTCAGCGTGCGGCTTGAGGCTCAACTCACTTCTCGTAATATGAGTTGATTTTTGAAAGACAGAAATAGAAATTGAAAATACCTCAGCGTGCGACCTGAGGCTCAACTCACCTGAGTTGATTTTTTTTGAAAAAAACAGAAATTGAAAATCAGAAATTGAAAATACCTCAGCGTGCGACGTGAGGCTGAACTCACTTCTCGTAATATGAATTGATTTTTGAAAGACAAAAATTGAAAAATAGAGATTGAAAATACCTCAGCGTGCGACCTGAGGCTCAACTCACCTGAGTTGATTTTTTTAAACAAACAGAAATTGAAAATACCTCAGCGTGCGACCCGAAGCTCAACTTACCTCTCGCAATATGAGTTGATTTTTTTAGATAGAACTTGAAAAACAGAAATTAAAAAATACCTCAGCGTGCGACCCGAGGCTCAACTCACCTCTCGTAATATGAGTTGATTTTTGAAAACAGAAATTGGAAAACAGAAATTAAAAAATACCTCGTCGTACGACCCGATGCTCAACTCATCTCTCGTAATATGAGTTGATTTTTTGAAAAACAGAAATTGAGAAATAGAAATTGAAACATATCATCTGGTGGAACTCGGATGTCTTCTTTTTCCTTGGTTCGGTAAAGCTATCGTCAAAACTTCTTGCTTTACTGGCGTACCTGTATGTGTCATGCGTGATGTTATCATGATATGCACGTGCTTGTCTTAAATGCTTTTATGCCTACATGATTATGTCATGTGCCTTGGGCTTATTTGTCCTATATCTCTTTTTGTTACGACTTTCATGATGACCTGCATTCATTGCTTCGATTCTTGTCTTTCCTTTCAGGTTTTGTGCCCGTTCTCAAGCTTTACGAGTAATCTGTGTTTCTCGTGTATTGCCCTTTTGCTCCCTGTTGAACTTTGTCCTTGCTTTGAGGCTCTTGTACTTACCAAATTTTCATCCAGGTAATGCTCAACATTCTTTTTGTTTGGAGTGTGTAATTTCACTATTTATCATTTAAATGAACCAAACATGAGATGCATGAAAATGACAAGTAGGTATGAAAGGGATACCTCACACTCATTTATTTCAAAGGAACGAGCAAAGAAAATTGACAAGGAATAGTTCAATAAAGAAAACATTATAAATACAGGAAAGCAGATTCAATTGTCACAAATGCTCTAGATATTCAACGCATGAACTTTTCCACGTTTCTTGATCCTGGATGCTTTCGAGGACAGCTTCTTGTGTAGAAGATTTGAGCTTCCGAGTCTGCTTCAAATATTAATATCTCGCCATTTGACTTCCTGTTTAAATCGCCCTTGCTCTTCAAGCCCAAATCTGCTTCCTTAGGACGCCCCTTCGAGTTTAACCTCCGAAATCTTTTTGTTTAACAAGGCGCCCTTTTCGGGTTTTTATCTTGATCTTCTTTTTTTTTTAAGCATAGTACTTCTTCACGGCATCTGAGTTCACTGGATTTGGTACCTCTTTCCTATCCATCTCAGTGAGAATCAAAGCTCCACCTGAGAAGGCCTTCTTTACGACATATGGCCCTTCCCA
The DNA here is from genome assembly GCA_005393395.2 of Gossypium australe. Classification (NCBI taxonomy): domain Eukaryota; kingdom Viridiplantae; phylum Streptophyta; class Magnoliopsida; order Malvales; family Malvaceae; genus Gossypium; species Gossypium australe. Next base: position 106,919,756 of record CM016620.1, on the reverse strand, counting down.
ATTCGGTGCCCAGTTTCTTCGAAAGTCTTTTTGTATTGGGAGAATCTTTCTCAGCACGAGTTCTCCTTCGCGAAATTCCCTCGGTCGCACCTTCTTGTCATGGGCTGTGATCATTCTCTTCTGGTATATCTGCCCATGACAGATTGCTTTCAAGCGTTTCTCTTCGATCAGATTTAGTTGGTTATATCGAGCTTGAACCCATTCTGATTCTTCTAGTTTTGACTCCATTAAGACTCGTAAAGAGGGGATCTCAACTTCGATGGGCAGCACAGCTTCCATTCCATAGACCAGAGAGAAGGGAGTTGCTCCCGTAGATGTCCGCACATATGTGTGGTATGCATACAAAGCGAATGGTAGCTTCTCGTGCCAGTTTTTATACATCTCAGTCATCTTCCCAATAATCCTCTTAATATTTTTCTTAGCCGCTTCTACTGCTCCGTTCATCTTTGGGCGATAGGGTGAGGAATTATGATGCTTTATTTGAAATTGCTCACACACTTCCTTCATCGTCTTGTTGTTCAGATTCAAAGCATTATCTGAAATGATTCCCTCAGGTAAACCGTATCGACATATGATTTCCTTTTTTAAGAACCTGCAAACTGCAGTCTTCGTTACATTAGCAAACGAAGCAGCTTCCACACATTTTGTGAAGTAATTTATGACCACAAAAATGAATCGATGTCCATTAGAAGCTTTTGGGGAAATTGGCCCTATAACATCCATGCCCCACATAGAAAAAGGCCACGGAGAGGTCATGACATGAAGGGGCGAAGGTGCTGCATGAATTTTATCGCCGTAAACTTGACATTTGTGGCACTTTCATGCGTAACTAATGCAGTCACTTTCCATCGTCAGCCAGTAATAACCGAGTCTCATAATCTGCCTAGCCATAGTGAAACTATTGGCATGCGTTCCACAGATTCCTTCATGGACATCTTCAAGTATTTTTCTGGCTTCAACAGCATTCACGCATCTCAAGAGCACTTGATCTTTTCCTCTTTTGTACAGGATATCCCCATCAAGGACAAATCCTACTGCCATTCTTCTGATTGTTCTTTTGTCGTTCTCGTTGGCTTGTTCGGGATACCTTTGATTCTTGACATATTCTAAGATATCGTGGAACCATGGCTGTCCATCTGCTTCTTTTTCAATGCTAAGACAATCTGCAGGGACCTCATATATGCTCATTTGGAGAGGCATTATTTCCGTTTCTCGGTTTGCTTTGAACATTGAAGCCAAAGTAGCTAGAGCATCAGCCAATTGGTTTTCTTTTCGTGGGAAGTAATTAAAAGTTACTTCTTTGAACTCTTTGATCAGCTCAGCCACGAGATCATGATATTTGACCAACTTCGAATCTCTCACTTCCCAATCTCCACAGATTTGGTAAATCACCAGCGCTGAGTCTCCGAACACCTCAAAGATTTCGATGTCTCATTCAATAGCTGCATGAAGTCCCATGCTGCAAGCCTCATATTCCGCTACGTTGTTGGTACAGAAGAAATTTAATCTGGCGGTGAATGGGTAATGATTCCCTTCTGGTGACACTAAGACCGCTCCAATCCCATGCCCTAATGCATTTGATGCACCATCAAAGCTCATCTTTCATGATTTCTTTTTTGACGACTCATATTCTTTTTCTGTAATGCACATCAAGTCTTCATCTGGGAAGTCAAATCTCAATGACTCGTATTCCTCTGTCATTTGAGTTGCTAAGAAGTCTGCTATCGCGCTCTTTTTTATCGACTTTTGATTCACGTAGATGATGTCGTACTCTGATAGTAGGATCTGCCATCGTGCCATTCTTCCTGAGAGTGTAGGTGATTCCATCATGTACTTTATTGGGTCCAGCTTTGAAATTAACCATGTCGTATGATACAACATATATTGTCTGAGCCTTCGAGCTACCCAGACCAAAGCAAAACCGAATTTCTCAATTGATGGGGACTTTGCCTCATACTCTGTAAACTTCTTGCTGAGGTAGTAAATCGCCCTTTCTCTTTTCCCTGACTCATCATGTTGCCCCAGTACGCAACCCATTGAGTTTTCGAACACAGTCAGATACAATATTAACGGTCTCCCGGGAGTTGGCGGTACTAGCACCGGAGGGTTAGACAAATACTATTTTATCTTGTCAAAAGCCACTTGACACTCCTCGTTCCATTCTCCAGAATTGTGTTTTCAAAGGAGTCAAAAAATTGGGTCACATTGGTTGGTAAGCTGAGCAATAAATCGAGCGATGTAGTTCAACCTCCCTAAAAATTCTCTGACTTCTTTTTGTGTCCGTGGAGGTGGTAGTTCCTGTATGGCTTTTATCTTATCTGGATCAACCTCGATATCTCTCTCACTGACAATGAAGCCTAGTAATTTTCCCGAGGTAGCCCCAAATGTGCATTTGGTTGGATTAAGCTTCAGCTGAAACTTTCTTAGTCTTTCGAACAATTTCCTGAGGTTCCCAACATGCTTTCTCTCCCCCCGAGATTTGGCAATCATATCATCGACATAAACTTCTATTTCTTTGTGCATCACGTCGTGGAACAACATCACCATTGCCCACTGATATGTTGCCCCAGCATTCTTCAATCCGAATGGCATTCCCTTATAGCAGAACGTTCCCCACATTGTTATGAAGGTAGTTTTCTCCATATCCTCGGGGGCCATCTTTATCTGATTATAACCCGAAAATCCATCCATGAAAGAAAATAATAAATGTTTTGCTGTGTTATCCACCAATGTATCAATGTGTGGCAAGGGAAAATTATCTTTTGGGCTTGCTCGATTCAGATTACGATAATCCATGCACATTCGCACTTTGCCGTCTTTCTTCGGTACTTGGACTATATTAGCTACCCATTCTGGATATTTAGAGACTTGTAAGAAGCCAGCATCAAATTGTTTTTTTACTTCTTCTTTTATCTTTAACAGACTTTCGGGTCTCATTCGTCTTAGCTTCTGTTGAATGGGTTTGCATTCTGGTTTTAGTGGGAGTCTATGGACCACTACATCCTCGTTCAAACCTGGCATGTCCTGGTACGACCATGCGAATACATCTTTATACTCTTGAAGCAAGGCGATCAAATCATGTTTGGTGTTCTCTGAAATGGAGGTCCCAATATTCACTTCTTGCCTATTTTCTTCATTTCCCAAGTTCACTGTCTCAACAAATTCTTGATGGGGTAGAATCTGTTTATCTTATTGTTCCATCATCCTTAGTAAGTCAGGGGATGAGACATAATCTTCAGTATCTTCTTCAGCTTCGCATTCTCCTAAATGAATAGCTTTTTCGAAATTGATTAGGACTCGTAACGGGATTGTTCACGTCGTTGACATCTGAGCACCTGAAAGGTGAATGGAAAAGAAAACTATAGAGGAGCATCAATGTATTGGAACCCACAAGCATAACACTACGGCATGATATGAGATATATGTAAGGACATGCTATGAGAAGATGGAATAAATATGAAGACAATGAGAATGAAAAGACCATGACAAAATGCATCTCCATTAATGTTCGTTTAAAAGATAAATAGCAAACATAAACTTTCATAACAGATTCCCCCTATAACTTAGGGGCATACAAAAAGAGTTAATATTGAGCATTACTCTGGAGAGGACTTAGAAACTACAAGAAGATCCACAGCAGTCCAATTGTTCAAAGCGAATCCAGGAGGACAAGGGCGTATCATCGAAACATCTTCAATTATATTATCTCCTTTGTCCATAACATTTATACTGACGTTCTGAAGACCCCTTTCAATCGATAACAACATGCTTCGCAAACTATCTTTCCCCGGGTACATCATTCCTGCAGATGTAAATGTTTTTGACAACGGAGGATACACTATGGGCTCCCATTCCAATTCCCGACCTGAGACTCTTGCAATCCTCCTTTCTTGATCTTTCTGCCATTGTTTTCTTCTTTGTCGCACGTCTGGCTTGAACCCTAAATCGTATCGAGCCTTGTGGTTTACTGCCTTTAGCGCTCTAACTATTCCTTGCTGATATTTTCCCAAACCTTTCTCCGCTCGGGCTCTTTTCCCACAGTCAGCTTGATCCCCATCTTGGTATTCCTTGACAGTTTGGGTGTGGGAATCTTGTTTCCTTCAACAACAAATGTAGCATTGATAACTCGAAGGAACGGAAGGAACATTCCACTGTATCTTTGTTTACATCAATGTAGGGCGCGTCAGTAGAGATAGAAGCAACAATGTCTTCTTCACCAGCGACCATGATCAAGCGGTTATCCATGACAAACTTTACTTTTTGGTGGAGAGATGAAGGAACTGCCCCAGCAGAATGGATCCAAGGCCTCCCTGAAAGGCAATTATACGAAGGCGTGATATCCATGACCTGGAATTCTATATCAATGTACATGGGCCCACTTCTAGAGGAATTTCAATCTTCCCCATGACCTCTCGTCGTGTCCCATCAAATGCTCTTACTGTGGAATGACAATGCATTAGATTAGACATATCAACTGGCATCCTGGAAAGTGTGGCCAAAGGCATTACATTGAGTGCGGATCCGTTGTCGATGAGTACATTCGGTACTATGTATCCCTTGCAATTAGTCGTAATATGCAATGCTTTCACGGAGCCCCTACCATTTGGCGATATTTCATCATTGCTGAAAGAGATGAAATTATCCGCATTCAAGTTGTTTACCCACTTATCAAGCTTTTCTATAGATACATTGCTTTCCACGTAAGCTTGATTTAACACTTTTAGCAAGGCATTTCGATGTGGCCCCGAGTTCAACAGTAAAGATAACATCGAGATTCTTGCCGGCTGCTTGTTCAACTGTTCCACGATGTTATATTCACTGTGCTTGATGAACTTCAAGAATTCATGTGCTTCATCCTCATTCACAGGTCTTTTAATTTCTTGCTCAGACTGTATTTCAACATCAACCTCGGCCTCATGCATTGGAGCCTTTCCTTTCTGACTCGAGTCAACGGCTTTTTTCTTTGGTTCAACCATTTCAGGAGAATAGCACCTCCCGTTACGGGTAAAGTGTCCTACTCTGCTAATATCTCCAATCACAGCCTTTGGCTTTTCACTCTCGGGTACGACAATGTTAGCATCATATTTCCATGGTACTGCCTTATCGTCCTTGTAAGGGAAAGGAGATGGCACTTTAATCACCAGCGTTGGTTTGATTACCTTCTTCTTGGCCTCATAATAAATCACCAGGGGTCGATCGGCACTATAAGGGATGGCTGGTGGTTGATTATCAGAGGCGCATATTTTCCTTTCCTCGGCCTCGTCCGTTTTGTAAAAGATCTTGACCTCCTTGTTGTTCATCATGTCTTGGAGTAATTTTCTGAATTCTTCACAAGACTGGATGTCATGCCTTTCGATGCCATGAAAATCACAAAAACTCTAACTTTTTGTATTTTTTCTTTGAAAATTCTTGTTGGGATGACAAAACAACCCATTTTCAGCCATTACCTCCCAAACTTTTCGCAAAGGCGTTTTTATTTCAGAAACGTAACTCTTAGTTTGCCACGCGTCTTCTTTCGTCATTGCACTCACGTTCCCTTCAGCATGGTTAGGGAGCGGATTTCCAGGCATGTTACCAGTACCGTCAAATCGTAAAATCCCTGCATCAATAAGACCCTGAACCCTCCTTTTGAAGGCTATACAATTCTCCATAGAATGCCCCTGGTTGCCAGCATGATACATGCAACTAGCATTAGGATCGTACCATTTTGGGTATGGAGGCTTCAATGGTGCCATATAATGTGGGGATATTAATTGTTTTTCCAATAATTTCGGGCACAGTTTTCCGTATGACACGAGAATAGGAGTGAATTGAGGTTTTTCAAGATTAGGTCCTATCGGTCTTTGTTCGTTTTTGGGTTGGCTTGGAGCAGGCATGGTATTTGGTGGGAACATGCTGAATGGTCTTTGGTTATTGGTGGCGTAGACGGGGTAAGAAGGAGGTGCTTGATAATAAAGGTTTTGGGGAGGAAAATAAAAATTCGGAGGTGGGCGATATCGGGGTCGTGATTGGGTTGGGTACTGATTAGAGGCATAGTGGCTCTCAGTCCCCACCATATGGGTTTCTGCCTCCTTTTTTCTTATAGGCCCCGCCCTTTTCGAACTCTCGGGACCTTCCATCCTTCCGCTCTTAATGGCATTTTCTATAATTTCCCCAGATAATACGACATCGGCGAAGTCTTTCGTGACGTTACCTACCAATCTATCATAAAATGGCGCTTTCAGTGTGTTGATAAAGAGGATTGTTATCTCAGTCTTAGTTAATGGGGGATCTACTTGGGCCGAGATATCTCTCCATCTTTGCGCATATTGTCTAAAGGTCTCCGTCGGCTTTTTTTCCATCATTTGCAGAGTTAGTCGATCAAGCACCATGTCGGAGACATGCTTGTATTGTTCACAAAAGGCTGATGCTAGGTCCTTCCATGATCGGATTCTTTCTCTACTAAGTTCATTATACCATCGAAGGGCGAACCCGACCAAGCTATCTTGGAAACAGTGTATTAGCAGTTTATCTTCATTCACATAACCCGCCATCTTCCGGCAAAACATGATAAGATGTGCCTTTGGACATCTCGTCCCATCATATTTTTTAAAGTCTGGAACTTTAAACTTCGGAGGCAGGACCAAATCGGCACCAAACTAAGCTCTTTGGCGCCCAGTGCAGAGAAGACTTCAGTACCTTCTATCGCCTTGAGTCTTTCTTCCAGGCTCTTATACTTATCCTGAGCATTACGATTATCCATTTTCAACCTGGCTATTTCTTCTGGATCATCCAAATCTGGAACAATCAGATCAGCAGAATTATCTCCGGAGTTTGATACGAATATACCTTGTCCTAGATGAGCAGGTGGTGCAGGTCGTTGCTTTAGGCCTGCCGGTTCCCCTTGAGGATATCCTCTTTGCGTTGCATGGGCGTGAGGTGGAATGAATCCTGGGGGATAGAGCGGGTCTTGATTAACTCTTGACTGGGGCTCTGTGATGTCAGGACTCTGTGTGGGTCCTTTTCCTTTGACCAAAGCTGTCATTATCTCCATCATTTTGGCCATTTGACCCCTTTGCTCCAGCGATTCCTCTCGAGATCTTACCGCCAGATCTCTTGCTTCCTATTGTGACTTAGTCAACTGCTCTTGCAACTCTCTTTGGATCATTTTCATTCTTTTAATTCTTTCGTTGAGTTCAGCATCCATAGTTCTAGCTCTTAGACGCGTCCTATAAGAATGACGTGATTCCAGATTCATAGTGTCGCAACTGTGGATTATACGATTCTAGCCTCAGTAAATGATTAGAGTGATATGATGCTACTGCATGCAATGTAATGCAAATGCATGGTATGAATGCAAAAAGGCGTCGATTCTGATTCAGCTTTATTTAGAAAACTTTTCAGAAAACAAAGCTCTTTACATAAAATGGGTTATAAATACAACTTGGCCCTAATGCCCAGAGTTTTGACTTTCTCGAGCAACGAAGCTAATTCTTGACCCTTGTCCGATACCAGCTCGTACTTCACACTTAGTGTGTCAGCCTGAACCACCAATATTTGCAAATAATTAGCCACCTCCCAGATTTGAGTCACGGCTTTGCCCATCACGTAATCTCGGTCGCTAACTTGACTCCGAGAGTGATGAAGTTGTTCCTTCGAACGTTCATCATTTGCTTCAAGATGCTCTACCCTAAACTTGTAATTTTGCAAAGTATGCTCTAGCTCTTCTATTCTTCCTTTCATTCCCTCGATCTTCTCCAAACTGATTTTTAGCTCAGCCACGGAATTGCAACTTCTATATTGATAAAATGTGTTTTCAAGCTCTACCACTCTAGCCTTTAATTTCTCTTTGTCACTTTGGGCCTCTGATAGACTTGTTTCTATAGCCTCTCTCTGAGCCTGAGCCTCTTGGAATTTTCTCTTCCATTGGTTGGCCTTGGCCCTTCCCACTTGAATTTCCTGTTGCCATTCCTCTGAAGTTTTCCCTAGCCCAGCAGTCCTCATCGATATGCACATTTTCTTGTAGTCTATCTTCAGGCTATCTAAGTCTTCCTCAGCTTTATTTTTCCCTTTCTTTTGCTTCTCGGCCTCCATTTTTTGTACGTCGGCATCTAACTTTAAATACATCTTCTCTTCTTCCAATTGCTCTATCCTCTTTTCTAACTCATGATTCTTCTTTTCGAAATCTTGCTTTATTATCTCCATTTCTGATGGGATTACCCGTAAATATTCCTCCACGAATCGTTCATCTTCCAAACTTGGCCCCGGGGTGTTGTCGTTGATTCTTCTACTGATCCATCTGCTATATTCGGGAGTAGTCCTTGATCCCGTGGTCAACTTTTTCATTCAACGAACTTGGTTCCAAGCAGTAAAAATGTCTTTGACTCTTTTCTTGTAGTTTTCCCCTTTATACGGGAAGTCACATTGTGCTAGGCCGTGTGTCACCGGTATAAATTGTCTCGACCCATACTGTCTTATTACCAATAGAGGAGCGTAACCAGTGGCCCCCCAAGTTTCGAGCAAAGGGACCCAGTCGAAACTCCCGCATCGAAATAGAATCTCGTTGAGTATGAACCAGGGAGCTCTCCACTCAATGTCCCCCTCCTGAAGATTCTTGAGAAGTGCTATCCAATTTTCTTCCGACACGTCGTCTTTTCTTGGTGTGGCTGCTAACTCTTTCAACAGGGAATAATTATCCGTAAAGATCCGGCAAGAAACCTTATCTACTTTCCAAAAGTGGCTGTGAAACCAAATTAAGAACAGCTGCCCGCATCCCACGAACTTGCCTTCTCTGGATCTTCTGCATGCGTTCAATGACCTGAAAGTCTCAGCTAAGATTGCAGGAACTGGCGTAACCCCCTTACTGAGTCGGTCAAAAAATTCTGTGACAGCTTCATCTACATATCCCAACGCTCTAGGGAAAAACATTAACTCGTAGATACTCAATGCGAAAACATAAACTCTTTTACTTGTATCCAGATGGGTTAAGATCAAATCTCTTAAGTTCTTCCATGGAATGCACTTACACTTGCCCTTCTGTTTGATTCTAGTCGTAATCCACTACTCGCTCATTCCCGTAATACTCATCAACTTCTTCCAAAAGGCGGGGTCATAGGTGGCTCTCGAATAGTTCTGTCGCCTTGAAACCTCGGGCAATGCAGTAGAGCTGTGTATTCTTTTATGGTGGGTTCCAAATCCACTTTCCCAAAGGTAAAGCAATTCTATGCAGGGTTCTAGAATTGAGTGATGGCTCGGAATAACTGCTCGTCTACCTTGACATCTAGTAAGTATGGCAAATCCCCGTAATTTTGGCAGAACGAACTCTTGGTCTCATCGTTCCATTGATCCCATATTGCTTTTAACTCATGAAGATTATTTTGTGTGACATTGATACGAGTGTAGTCCCGTAGTTCTGACACATACCCCGCGGCTAGACTATCTCCTTTTTCTAGTTGTGTCATTTCTGACCAAGTCCGGACAGCCGCATTATCTCCCACTTTATCAAGAAAGTCGTTTTCCATGGCAAACTTTCTAACTCGGCAATCGAACCCGAATCGACACCTCTTAAATGTGAAAATGCATGCAATGCAATCAAAACAAGAGAAAACATGTTAATGCAAGAGAAAATAACCAAACACAAAACGTTAGTGCAAGAGAAATAAGCAAACATAAAACACCTATTGGGGTGACCATTAGGGGTTTGGCGTGGTTCTGTCCAGGGCGGGTTCCTAGGTCTCTCTATATGTGGATTAGTTCTAAAGCGA
>CM016620.1:106834642-106909913 GCA_005393395.2 Gossypium australe | reverse complement strand
CCAATTGCTGAACGCTCAAGAATTCAGTCCTGTCACGTGCTTGGGGATGTTTGAACAACTGTCCTATTTTTTGTTTTATTTAGAATTTTTAAAGTAATATGGAACTTTTTGTGAAGTTATTAGTTCAGCACTCATTATTTTAATGCAACATGTGCAAGGAATTGAGAAGAAAGTTGAATTAATTGTCCGAAATCAAAACTGTCGGAGACATGTCTCGAGAAAAAATGTCAAAGATCAGGTCAGTGCCCTGGATATCGTTGATCGGGCTTCTACATACAAACTTCACGAAGACTATTTTTGGGCTTTAGCATGTGTTTAGATGACTCAAAGTGTTTGCTGATGCCCCCAACTTCATTTCTATCTATTAGGTGTAGCGAGATCGTCTGAATCCCGCCGGTTTTTTTTGAGTGTTTTTTTTTTGTTTTTTTTGACCCAAAGCGCCCTTTGCGGGTTTTCACCTTGGCCTCTTCAAGCATAGTATTTCTTGACCGAATCCGAGTTTACGGGATTGGGCAGGCTTTTTCCATCCATTTCAGTCAGGATCAATGCACCTCCAGAGAAAGATTTTACCACATATGGTCCTTCCCAGTTTGGCATCCATTTTCCCCTGAAGTCCTTTTGTATGGGAAGGATCTTTTTTAGCACAAGGTCTCCTTCTTTAAACTCTCTGGGCGAATCTTTTTATCATAGGCTCGCATCATTCGTTTTTGGTACATTTGACCATGACGGAAGCCCTCCGCTCTCTTCGATTAAGTTCAGCTGATCGTATCGAGCCTGGATCCATTCAGCAGCCATCCAGTTTCGACAAAACCCGAAGGGAAGGTATTTCCACTTCAATAGGTAGGACCGCTTCCATCCCGTAAACTAACGAGAAAGGTGTTGCCCCAGTAGAGGTTCTGACCGACGTTCGATAAGCGTAGAGTGCGAATGGTAATTTCTCATGCCAATCTTTGTAAGTCTTCATCTTCCCCACTATCTTCTTGATGTGTGGCCGCTCCACCGCAACCATTCATTTTCGGGCGATAGGGACGAGTTGTGGTGTTTTGATACCGAATTGGCTGCAAACATGCTATGGTGCTGTTCAGGTTCAAAGCGTTGTCAGATATATTCTCTCAGGCATTCCATAACGACATATGATCTCCTTTTTTCAAGAATTTACTGACCGCCGATTTTGTGACATTGGCATACGAGGCAGCTTCTACCCACTTGGTGAAGTAATCAATGACTACGAAGATGAATCGATGTCCGTTAGAAGCCTTTGGTGAGATTGGCCCGATAACATCCATGCCCCACATAGAAAAGGGCCACGGGGAAGTCATCACGTGTAAAGGTGACGGGGGCACATGAATTTTATCTCCGTAGATCTGACATTTATGGCATTCTTGGCATATTTGATGCAATCCCCTTCCATGGTGGACCAATAATACCCGAATCTCATAATCTGTCTGGCCATTGTAAAACCATTAGCATGTTCCACAAATGCCCTCGTGGACTTCCTCCAAGATCTGCTTAGCCTCACAGCGTCCACACACCTAAGTAGTACTTGATCCTTTCTTTTTTGTACAGGATGTCCCATCTAGGACGTAGTCAGACCAATCTTCTGAGCGTCCTTTTCTCATTCTCCGTCGCATGCTCTGGGTATTCGCCGTTTTTTATATATTGCAACACATTCTGATACCAAGGGTGATCATCTTTTTCCTCCTCTTCCAGATTACAACAATAAGCTGGGGCTTCGAGAATACTCATCTGAATGGGTCCATATCTTCTGGCCGGTTTATCTTGGTCAATAGAAGCCAGAGTTGCCAAGGCATCCGCATCTGGTTCATCGCGGGAGATAATTGAAAGTGATGTTATCAAACTCCTCAATCAATCCCAAAACTATCTTTCGATATTCAATTAGTTTAGGGTCTCGGGTCTCCATTCCCCTTTGAGTTGATAGACCACTAGTGCAGAGTCTCCGTACACTTCTAACACTCTGATCTTCCGTTCCATGGCCGCCCGGATTCCCATGATACAAGCTTCATATCTGCCATGTTATTCGTGCAATCGAAATCCAATCTACACGTGAACGGATGATGATCACCACTAGGAGACACCAAGATTGCCCCAATTCCATTTCCCACAGCATTAGACGCTCCCAAAGTTCAACTTCCACGGCATTTCTTCCACTTGCCACATACATCAATTCTTCATTAGGGAATTCAAAGCTCAAAGGCTCGTAATCTTCCAAGGCTCTGCTAGCCAGAAATTCTGCTATTGCACTCCCTTTTATGGCTTTTTGACTTACGTAAACTATGTCAAATTCAGATAGCAAAATCTGCCACCTTGCCATTCTCCCATTCAGGGCAGTCGACTCCATCATATATTTCAACGGGTCAAGCTTTGAAATTAACCAGGTTGTATGATAAACATATATTGCCTTAGTCTTCGGGTTGTCCAGATCAAGGCGCAACATAGTTTTTCGATCGACAATATCTCATTTCACATTCGGTGAACTTTTTGCTGAGATAGTATATCGCCTTTCTTTCCTCCCTGACTCATCGTGTTGTCCAAGCACGCATCCCATGGAATTATCGAACACTGATAGATACAGTATCAATGGTCTATCTGGATTTGGTGGGGATAGTACTGGGGCAGTCGACAGATATGTTTGACCTTGTCAAAAGCTCTCTGGCATTCTTCGTTCCATATCCCTTGGTTGTGTTTCTTGAGGAGACGGAATATAGGATCGCACTTCTCGGTTAACTGTGAAATGAACCGAGCAATGTAATTTAGTCTTCCAAGAAAGCCCCGAACTTCCTTTTGAGTACGTGGTGGAGGCAAATCTTGTATGGCTTTGACCTTGTCCGTCAACTTCAATCCCTTTCTCGCTGACCACGAAACCCAGTAGTTTCCCTGACCTAGCTCCGAAAGTACACTTGGTTGGGTTGAGTTTTAATTGGAACCTCCTTAATCTTAGGAACAATTTCTTCAAAACTTCAACGTGTTCCTTTTCCGTTCGAGACTTGGCGATCATATCGTCAACGTACACTTCTATCTCTTTGTGCATCATGTCGTGGAACAAGGCCACCATGGCCCTTTGGTATGTTGCCCCTGCATTCTTCAACCCGAATGGCATTACTTTATAACAGAAGGTGCCCCATAACGTTATGAAGGTGGTCTTGCCATGTCCTCAGGGTGCATCTTGATCTGATTATATCCGGAGAATCCATCCATAAAAGAAAACCATGAGTACCCCGCCGTGTTATCTACCAACGTGTCAATATGGGGCAAGGGGAAATTGTCTTTTGGGCTGGCTTTATTTAGGTCTCTGTAATCTACACACATCCGAACCTTTCCATCCTTTTTTGGGACAGGAACGATGTTGGCCACCCACTCTGAGTATTTGACCACCTGTAGAAAACCAGCATCATACTGTTTCTTTACTTCCTCTTTTATCTTCAATACTACGTCAGGCCTCATCCTCCGTAGTTTTTGCTGTACTGGCTTACATTCTTCCCTTATGGGGAGGCGATGCACTACAATATCAGTACTCAGACCCGGCATGTCTTGATATGACCATGCAAAGACATCTTTGAATTCCCGAAGTAGTTCCACTAGATTTTGTTTCGTTCCTCGGTTATGCGTGCTCCGATTCTCACCATCTTTCCTTCTTCTAGGGATACGTTCTCCACCTCCTCGTCGTGGGGTAGGATTTGTTTCTCTTCCTGTTGTACCATTCTCAACAGATCCGGGGATAAGTTACCATCCCTGTCACCTTCAAACTCTTGAGGTTCTTCCAAAACATGTCTTGCTCAAAATGGGCCTCTAAGCTTGTAGTGTCGTCGCTTACATCGTTGATATCTAGGGACCTGTGATGGTTGCCAAAATGTATGAAGAATGAATTTGCGGACAATTATTCATGCCATGGATGAGCAAAAAGAAAAGAAAAACAAACAGAAATTTGCTTAGAGGAAAACACGGAATATTTGTGATAATAAACCAAAATGCATTTCATTCAAATAAAGATTTCTGAACATTAGCCCGTTTCTCAAAAGAGATTTTATTGTTCTTAGGCTTAAAACAACAAACGCGTTCTCGAATATTACTCTGTGGAATTTCTAAAAACTACAGGCAATTCCTCCACAGTCCAATTGTTCAAAATGCTCCCAAGTTCACAAGGACGAATGCCCGATAGGTTCCTTGGTCCAGCTTCTCCTTCATCTATAGCGTTGATGTGAGGACCTTCATTCGGTAACCCTCTCTCGAAGTGAATTATCCCTCCCGATACGAAGGTTTGGGCTATATGGGGGAACGTCATTGGTTCCCACATGATTTCTTCCCCCTTCAGTCGTGCTCTTCTTCTCTCCTGTTTCTTCTCCATTTCCCTTCTCATTTCGTTGGCATTTGGCTTAAAACCCAGGCCGAAACGGTCTCTCTTTTCTTTCGGTGATGGTACTTGAACTTCTCCCTGGAGGCATCTGCCTAGCCCTCTTCCTGGTAAGGCCCCCTTACTGATCATCATTTGTAGGCCCATCCTCGTGGTCTTAGATATCTTGGGTACCGGAATTTTAGCCCCCTCACGAACGAATGTCGCGTTGACGAACTCTAAAGACCGAAACGAGCATTCAATGGCCTCTTCGTTTGCCTCCACATATGGCGCGTCATTGGTAACTGTTGCTATGATGTCTTCTTCCGCGTTAATAGTGACCAATCGACCATCTGCCACCAGCTTTAGTTTTTGATGGAGGGATGAAGGTACTGCCCCTGCCGAATGAATCCAGGGTCTTCCCAATAGGCAAGTGTATGAGGGATTGATATCCATCACCAGAAAGTCGACTTCATATGTATTCGGCCCGATTCGTAATGGTATGTCTATCCTTCCCATCACTCTTCTTTCGGTGCCATCAAACGCTCTCACTATGTTTTGGCATGTCTTCATGTGAGAACTGTCTATTGGCAACCTTTTCAAGGTCGACAATGGTAAGACATTCAAGGCCGACCCATTGTCAACTAACACGCTAGGTAGGATGGATCCCTTACAGTGAGTAGTTATATGCAGGGCCTTGGTTGATCCCATGCCTCCAGATGGAATCTCATCGTCGCTGAAGGAGATAAAGTTATCAGCACTTATGTTACCAATTAATCGGTCAAGTTTGCTGACATATATCTTTGGTAACGTAAGTCTCGTTCAGTACTTTCATCAATGCTTTGCGATGTACTTCCGAGCTTAATAGTAAAGCTAGCACCGAGATGCGGGCCGGTTGCTTATGCAATTGCTCCACCATGCTGTACTCACTGTGCTTTAAGAACTTCAAGAATTCTTTCGCCTCCTCCTCTCTTACAGGTACATTGATGAGGGTGCTAGGTTCTTCCTCCGGCTCGACTGTCATAGCTTTTGATTTTGCCAGGTTTATTCTGACGCCTGTTGGGTCATAACGTCTTCCGCTTCGTGTATGGAACCCTTCCTTTTGGTTTTCATTTTCCGTGCTAGTTGAACCTCCTACCCCGGGCATTGCCACGTTACAATTATAGCTCCATGGTACCTTCTTGTCCTCCTCGTAAGGGAAGGATGCGAGTTTCTTGATTATAATCTTAGGTATCGCTTGAGCTTTGCTTCCTGAGTTGCTCGGGTGGGAAATGATAATCTTTGGAAGCTTGGCCTTTTGGCGGGCCAGTTCTCCTTCTGTCGCGTGTATGTCCCCCTCTTCCGAGTTTTCTTCATAAAATTCTAATTCTTTATTGTCCATGAAGCCTTGCACCAACAGTCTAAATTCTGTGCAGTCTTGGATCTTATGCCCTTCCACTCCGTGGAACGCGCAGTAATTTCCAGGCCTTTCGCTTCTTCCTTCGAGACTTGACTTTATCAGCCCTCTTTTGACCATTTCCCCCCATACGATTATTAGTGGGGTCCTCACATCCGAGATGTCTTCCTTGGTCTTTCTTGCTCTATCCTTCCCGATCATGTTTACCGCTCCATCCCCATGATTGGGTAATGGGTTCCCAGGCAGATCGTCGAGCTCTATGATCCCCATCTTAATGAATTTTTCGACTACCTTTTTGAAGGCAGTGCAATTTTCGATCGAGTGGCCTGTTATTCCTGCATGGTACTCGCATTCAGAATTCGGGTCGTACCATTTAGGGAACGGGGGTTGTAATGGTTTTAGATAATACGGGGCTACAATGTGTGCGTCAATAGGCGTCGATACATCTCTCTGTATGTTATCGGGATCGGCGTAAACTGGGTCTCTCGAATTTTGGTCTTGGGCCTGGCTCTTGCCCCGTCGTCCCTTGCTGCTTAACAGCCATGACTTTTGGTGGATTAACGGTAACCGCTTTCGGTATCCCTTATTGTACGTACTCATGTTGTTTACTTCATTATCCTTCTTTCTGGGGATGGGTCTCCTAGTAGCCTCACCTGCTTCGATCCTTCCACCTCTTATGGCGTTTTCGATCATCTCCCCTGCCAGGACTATGTCTGTGAAGCTTTGCGTTGTGCTCCCCACCATGTGGGTGATAAACGGGGCCCTCAAGTACTGATAAATAGCTTGACGGTTTCTTTCTCTGAGAGGGGTGGTTGGACCTGTGTAGCTACTTCTCTCCACCTGGGCATACTGCCTGAAGTCCTCATTCGGCTTCTTTTCTATGTTTTGCAATGTTATTCTATCCGGCACTATTTCCGTCACGTGCCCATATTGCTTCGTAAAAGCTTGTGCCAAATCTTCCCATGAATTAACTTGAGCGCGGGTTAGCTGGTTATACCATTTGGCCACCGATCCGACTAGACTGTCTTGAAAGCAGTGGATCAAGAGCTGATCGTTCTCGGCGTATCCCGCCATCCTTCGACAGAACATCGTTATGTGGGCTTCTGGGCAACTGGTCCCATTATATTTTTCGAACTCCGGCGTCTTGAATTTTGGCGGGAGTATTAAGCCCGGGACTAAACTCAACTCTTTTACCTTAACACCAAGGCGATGGCTGGCGTTTTTCAAAGCCTTGACCTCCTCCTCCAACCGTTTACAACGATCCTCTAACTGTCTTGAGGCCTCCGCTCTTGTCTCTTCTATCATGTCAAAATCAGGGACAACCAAGTTAGCAGGGTTATCCCCTAGGTTGGATCCGGAACCTGCTTGGAAATTTGCGGGTGGTCTGATATTATTTTGACCTTGCCGGGGCCTAATCGTGACAGGCGGCCTCGGAAGATATTCTTCAGGCAACACAGGTGCGTGTGGTGGGGTAAAACCCGAAGGAGTGCCTTCGTTTTCTTCCCCAGTAACAACCATAGGGCCTTTTCCCTTGTCCACCAGCCCGTTCAGTAGTTGGGTCATTTGGGTCATTTGAGCCATCAGGTTTTTCTCGGAGTTCGTCATGTTCTGCTTGATCTGTGCCAACTGTTCTTGTGTTTGCTCCATCTCTTTTTGGAGTTGCTCATATCTTTGATCCATTTTCTTAGACTTAGCTCGCGTGCCGTATGGGTGTTCAGTTTCCAGGTTTCACTTTTCTCTTTACCGTCTGTTAAGTTTAACCAATTAGGTTCTTTTTATAAACTTAAATGCATGTAATATGATGCGATGCAAATGCAGGAATGCAAAAAGAAGGCATCGACTCTGGTCAACTTCATTTTAGAAGACTTTATTAGAGGGCAAGATCCTTTACATAAAGCGGACTACAAATATGCTTTGGCCCTTAAACTCAAAGTTTTGATTTTTCTAAGTAAAGAAGTCAGCTCTTGGTTACGATCCGCCTGTAGCTCGTACTTCATGCTTACGATCTCAGCTTGAGATGCCAGGGCCTGCAGGTGATCAACCACTTCCCGAATCTGAACTATCGCTTCGCCCATGAGGTAGTCTCGATCTCTAACTTGCTGGTGGGAATGATGAAGTTCCTCTTTCCATTGCCCTTCCCTTGCTTCTAAAAGTTCAATTCGGAGCTCGCAGCCATGTAATGTTGTCTCTAATCCTTCAATCTTTCCCTTCATTTCTTTGATTCTGTTTAGACTCAACTTCAGTTCGTCTTCCGAATCGCACCTTTGGTAGTGGTGTAGGGACCGCCCAAGTTCAGCCACCTTAGCTTTTAACCCTTTCTTCTCTTTGTGGCTTTCTGCCATATCTTTCCTCAGAATCTCATTTTGTGTTTGCATTTCCTGAAACTTTTCCTCCCAACTGCTAGCTTTGGCTTTCTCCTCCTGGATCTTGCGTCGCCATTGCTCCGAAGTTGTTCCTAATCCAGCGTTCCTTATGGTCAGACGCATCTTCTTATATTCCTTCTTCAGGTCATCTCGGTCTTCCTCTACTTTCTCTTTTTCTTTTCTTAACTTCTCAGTCTCTGCCTTCTGCCCCTCCACGTCTAATTTGAGGAGCATCTTCTCTTCTTCCAAACTCTCTATTTTCCTTTCAAGTTCCGCACTCATCTTTTCAAAATCTCGTTTCACAATCTCCAGTTCTGACGGAACTACTCGCAAATATTCCTCTTTTGACCGGGCATCCTCGGGCTTTCGTTCAGGGATGTTGTCATTGATCCTCCTAGTCCTCCATTCTCTATACTCCGAGGTCGTCATCGGGCCTACGGATAGTTTTTTCATTCGATGAATCTGATTCCAAGCACTAGAGATCTCTTTAACCCTCTTTTTATAGCTTCCACCTTCATATGAAAACTCACCTTGAGCCAACCCATATGTCGTTGGCACGAACTGTCTTGAATTATATTGTCTCAGGACCAGTAGAGGGGCATATGCAGCGGCGCCCCAGATTCCTAGTAGAGGAACCCAGTCGAAGCTTCCGCAACGATAAAAGATTTGGTCGGTAATCAACCACGGAACCTTCCACCCGATGTCACCTTCTTGGAGGTTTTGGAAGAGTGCAATCCAACTTTCTTCGGAAACATCCTCTCTTCTAGGTGTAGAGGCTATTTCCTCTAGCGGGGAGTAATTCTCAGTTATGAACCGGTAGGACACTTTCTCTACTTTCCAGAAGTGACTATGGAACCAAGCTAATAATAGCTGCGCGCATCCAATAAACCTGCCTTCACCCATTCTTCTACACGCATTCAAAGACCTGAACGTTTCAGCTAAGATGGCAGGAACAGGTGTGACCCCTTTGTCTAATCGGCTGAATAGATCAATAACTGCTTCGTCGATGTGTCTCAAAGCTTTTGGGAAGATTATCATACCGTAAACACACAGGGTAAAAACATCAATCTTTTTCTTTGCGTCGGGATGCGCCAAGATCAAGTCTCTCAAACATGTCCAAGGTATGCATTTACTTTCGCCTTTGTTTTGCATTCTAGCTAAGACCCATTGTTCGCTCATTCCGGTGATATTTGTCAATTTCTTCACGAAGGTTGGGCCGTTAACTGCTTTGGAATAGGCTTTGTCAACTTGAATTCTTGGGCAACGTAACAGGTTCGTGTATTCCTCTACTGTGAGGACTAGATCCACCTTCCCAAAGGAGAAACAACTATAAGCAGCATTCCAAAACTGGGCCATTGCTCGGAATAGGTGTTTATCTATTTTCACGTCAAGCAGGTAGGGTAGGTCACCGTAAGTACCATAGAACTGCTGCTTCGTCTCGTTATTCCACTGAGTCCAAATTTCTTTCAACTCTTGGAGCTCGTTCTGTGTGACACTGATGTTGGTGAAATCCCGTAGTTCCGACGCATACCCTTGGACTAAGCTATCCCCCTTTTCGATTTGGCATTGTTCTGACCACGCGCGGACGGCCGCATTGTCTTCCACTTTATCAAGGAATTCGCTTTCCATAACCAGCTTTCTAACTCAGAAACTGACCGTGAATCGATACCTCTTAAAATATGAAATGATATGCACAAGGAGAAAAAACACAAAAAGTTAGTACCATGGGATACAAAACGAGTGAAATAAACAAATATCTATGTGCGTAACTACTAAGGTTTGACATAGTTTAACTTGGGGTGGATTCTTAGGCTCCTTACATGTGGTCGAGTTCTAAAGTTCGAGGTACCCGAATCAGCAGATTCCTCGATCCTCACCCATTATAGGCTCATATGGACCGAGTTCGATTCAGGGGAATACATTTCCCTATGGCCGTGCGGAAGTGAAAACTTCACGAAGACATAGGTACGGATGTATTCCGAAAGCAGTCCACTAGCCCATGCGGAGGTGAAAACCTCACGAAAGCATAGCTTCTCGCTCCCACTTAAAGGTGAGACCACAATGGTCATGCAAATATGAATGCAGAAATAACGACATTATTGCAACCTTCGTACCCACAGAATTGAAAATGGAGAAAAAACGATCTCGATTTTAAAAAAACTCAAATGAATTGAAACAACAATCCTTCCCGCCTCGAAGTATCGATATGCCATATCCAGTAAGTTAGGACACGGCACGCCCAATTCTTGAGAGTAAGATAGGATGCGATTCGTATCATTGTTATTTTGAAAATTCTTATCTCGAAGTAACGAGATGTCACACCCAGTAAGTTAGGGCGCAACACTTTATACTCTCGAGGATAAGTTTTTTTGTTAAGAGAAGGATGATTTTTTTGAAAACGATTTTCCCAAATTTTTGACAAAAGGACAAAAAGTGATCAATTTCATGGCCAGACTCTCTTATCTTGTCCCCAGTGGAGTCGCCAAGCTGTCGTAACCATTTTTTTGAAAAATGGGAACCGACTAAAAATAGGGAGTCGCCACCGATCTTTTATTAGGTGTGATCGGATCACCTTTGTTTTAATAAAACATTTTGATTTACTAAAACAATGTTTTTGGTCTACGAAAATTTAAGAAAATAAGTTCGGGAGTCGGTTACGCGCGAGGAAGGATTAGCACCCTCGCGACGCCCAAAAATCGGTACCAAATTGATTAATTAATGTCCTAATGTCGAAAGTTTGAAAATTTCACAAAGGATTGAAAAAAATTGATCTCTTTTGGAAACGTTTGAATTTTCTCGAATTGAATATCAAGTAGATAATGATTCAAAATAATTCGAAGTAGAATAATAAAAAGATCTAAAATAAACCCAAATAAAATATTTAAATAGACAACATATAAAACAAGTTATGCTAGGTGATATATATAAACGTTTAAACTACATGATATATATATAAAAATCTGAAAATAAATATTATATATATTAAAATGTTTAAAAGGGAAAGTAATATAATAATAATAATAATAGCTTAAATAATAACAACACATCAATAAAGAATAATGATAGAAATAATATAAAAGGAATAAATATAGAGTATAAATCGGTGGTAGAAAACAATAGTAATAGCAAACATAATAGAGATAACAATGATAATGATGATTAATATGACAAAAAAACGTTACTAATAACAATAACAATGAAGGTAATGATAACAAGGTGACAAAGTAGTAATAATGATAATGTGAAAAGGCCAACAATGATGTAATGATGATAGTAGAAAATATAATAAATAATAGCAAAAGGGAATAAAGCATAAAAACATAATGATAATGTTGTTGTTAATAGTAATAATATCATAATTTCAAAAATGAACGGAGAAGGACCAAGGTAAAACACCAAAGGAATAATGGGGTAAAATTAAAAATTTGAAAAGAGTGCAATTAGATGTAATTGGAATGTGGCGCAAAAAGAGGGACTGGCCGTGAAAATATCCCCTAGAAGGAGTATGCGCAGTCTCTGGGAGTCCAAAAGCGCCGCTTCATTCATTACTTAAACCAAAATAAATTTTGTCATTCTTTAATGCTCCTGAACACCAAAATCAAAGCCCCCTCACCCTTCCTTTCGAATACTGAAAAACTCTCCATCTCCCCATTTCGTCTTCCAATCGATCGGGCTCCTTAGGCCGTTCGCGGCGCCACCGCGCCTCTGCCAGATCGGTGACCAGCGGCGCTCAAACAGGCGGGCCTCGATCTCGTTTCGAAGCCCTTTGAGATGTCGACTTTCGGCGCCCGAGACGAAAGGAAAAGGGGGGCTTCGACACTCCCCCACGAGTCGAGTTCCGTCGCCAAGAAAACGGGCTTCCGACGTTACGCACGTGAGGATTTCAGGCAAGCCTCTTCTTCCTTTCTTTTTTGTTTTATAATTGTTTTGATTCGTAAGACAAATAAATAGATAAATAAAGTAGCAAAAATGATAACAGAAAAGAAATGAAATCAACCTTCTATTGCTATTTTTTGATTGCTGAGGTTGGTATCGTTCTTACGATTTCTGTTTTTTTTTAAAAAAATAGGCTACAAGAGTTTTTTGTTCTTTTTTCTTTTCTGATTTTTTTCTAATGCCGTCAGAAGAAAAAAAAGATCCCTCTTACATCGATTTTGAACGGCTTTATAGCCGAGGAATACAGTCTTCCTCACTATTATTTAACTACGTCTTCCATACTTCTTTGCTCCTAGTCGTTTTCTGCCTCTATTGCTGTGTATTTTCTTGTCATTTTGTTCTTCTTTTGCAGGTCGTGGGCGAGGTGCGTGGACGTTTGGTCGAGCGGTTGCCGAGGCGTGATGGGGCTGACAGAGGCATGGGCGTGCGTGGGAGATCGGGACGACGCGCGGGCGCAGTTGGAGCGACGCGCGTACGGACGACGCGCGGCGGCCCTGGAAAGAAGAGAACCCTAGGGTTTTCTGAACCTGCCTAGCGTTTTGGGCTATATTGGGCCGTTTAGGCTTTGGGCCATTGGGCCTCTGTAACTGGGTTAGGATCTGTGTGGGTTTAGACTGGGGTTTGGGCTTAGTTGGGCTGTATGTTTTATTTGGTTTTGGGCCTGTAATTGGACTTTCAAGACTGTTTATGTATATATATTTTTTATTGGGTTTTTAATGGGCTTGGTTCAATAGGCCCGGACGAAATTTGGGTATTACATATATCATATATTTTGTGTCCAATATCTAATTGTGTTTTAGAAATATTGCAACAAAACTTGGAATTCTGAGTAGTACTGATTAAAATGCTATAGCACACAGAACTTTTCTTTTTCAAGTTGTGAGATTGAGTAAGACTTACGGTGCTGCAGATGAATAGCGTTCTGGTTTTCTAGATTCCACCCTTAAGAAAAAAATGTAAAAAGAGTCATGTTCCTACACTTTGAGGTGAATTGGTTTACTCTTCCTTGAGTGAAATTGAAAGTGATATTACAGGTGTATCAGGATCTCATAACGAAAGAACTATAAGATGCCTTTAAACAAAATACGTAATTTGAATCCTCCAAAGATATGTGTTACTGTGTGTGCCAATCATACTGCATAAACTGTAACAAGAGTCATTTCTCCGCATATATTAGGGTCAATTGCTCCATAGAAGTAAACGAAGGAAATTATTCAATAGGACTGGGAACGATGAGACAGAGTGAACATGTTTTCTTTACAGATTTCTAAATTTATATATGATAGTAATGAAAAAAGGCAGCAGGTCATGTCACGTGTAATTTTGATGCTGAAAACCTACCATTTAAAAAGGAACTTCTTAGATGGCAATTTCACAGGGTATGAATAGGTATAAGCATTTATTTCATCAACTAATGAAGTCATTCTTACATCTTTCGCAGCAAGACATCCTGCAGTAAGCTTAACATGATACTTGGAAGAAAAAGGAAGAGAGTATGGATATAGAAATTTTTTTTGAAAAACTAGATAGCATGCATTTCAAATGTTTCCTTCCAACAGAAGTGTTACAAAATCAGAAGAAGGTGAAGATTCAGTGGGAGATTGTTGAAGCCTCATAGTATGAACAATAACAAAAGAAAAATTAGATCCCTTTATGATCCTCTAGATAAACATTACATAAAAGGATTCACCTAAATTTCTAGAAATAAAGGGTTCTTTCTTCGGTCAGAGAAGAAGGCTCTACCAAAAATCTAAAACATACAATTTGATCTTGGTGCAACTAGAAACTGCTTAAACTCAACCATGGGTAAGTTTAAATATCACAATTCTTTACAGAAACTCAACCCATAACAGGGATGCCACACCAAATATTTTGTGAATTCAGCACTATAATGATTCTTTTGGGATATATAATAGTCTTCATGGTTAACAAAATCAAAACGAAAGCAACATAAAATAAGTATAGCACATCATGTAAATTTTCCATCACTGATGATGGATGGGCATATAAGACAGCCTAATAGCTTTTAAATAACTGGTCCCTTTTCTTCACTAAAAACCAACTAAGCTAAGCCGTCATGCACAAGGTGAACTGGTGGAAGAGGCAACGAAGGTATAAACAGGTACCTGAAGATGGAAAATGTGTGGAGAGCGAAGAAGAAAGAGCCAAGAGCAGCAAATCCCTTCTCCATAAAACGTTTGGGGAAGTGGGTTTTGAAGCAACACTGCAACATAGTGTACTTTTCTGATGAAATTTTGTACTGTAATTACTATAATTATGACTTAGCATTCCTCTGCCATTACTACCCGGTTCATGCCTGAGAGAAAAACCCAGAAAAAAAAAAAGAAACAAGTTGAGAAGAAACAAAGCCAAAAGGTAAAGGGAGAGATAGAAAGAAAAAGAGAAAACCTGACGAAAGAGATGGTTGGGAGCGAAAGAAGAAAGGGGAATCTGCCTGTGATTTGCCTGGATGAAAACGGAGGTCTTACAGAAATTGAAACGGTAAGACAATTTCTCAAAATGTAAACGGTAAGACAATTTCCCAGATTTTACGGGTATTTTGAAAAATATTTTTCATTTGAAAAATATTATCAGTCAACCAAACACTCTGAAAAATTAGGAAATTATTTTTCAAAAAATAAAATACTGGCAAATAAACGCATCTTAAATGAAAATATTATTTTATCATGAGTTCAAAATTTACCATGAATTATTTTATTGTTGTATAAAATCGAAAAAAAGCGCTAATAGTAACTTGTTTATTTTGTATATAAAAAAATATTTTAATAATATTTTAATTAAATTGTTGACTCATACATTAACTCAATAACTTAATATAAGTATAAACATATATTTCTATGAAAATATTTTATTACGTATTACCAAAAAGAACTATATATGTACGTTTTGCACTAATAAAAATTAAAAATATTTCTAAAACCATAAAATTTATTAATTCATATGCAATAAATATAAGAAAACAAAAAATATATATTTTAAAAAACAAAGTACATGACAATTTTTAAAATTTACTCGTGAAATAAAAAGTTATATTATCGATGTACCAAATATTAACTTATAATGTTATTTAAAATTTTGAATAATGTTTCTTGAAAGAAATAAAATCTTCATGAGATGAAACTAAAGCGAACGTGTTTTTAATATATTAAAATTATATTAATCAATTTTCATGCCAATCCAATTTTTAAAAATTAAAGAACTAATTAATAATAATAAATGTTGTGGAAGAAATAATGAAAGTATCTCAAATTCTATACAAATATAAGGACTAATTACATATTTTAACCTTTTTATATATATTTTTTGTTTATTTTTTGGTTTTATGTTCACTGCTTAGCACTTTATCTAACGATTAAAAATATAATAAATTAAAAATGAAAATTATTAAATCATTTAGATTACGTTTGGACTTAAATAATAATAATAATAATAATAATAATTAAAATCTAAAATTATTAGCTGTATATGTTATTTTATAAAACTAAATCAAGGTTGAGCATAATTTCTTCTTTTTTTAAATTAAATTTGAAGATTTCATTAAATAAATAAATAAATTTGAAAACAAATATTTTTAATGTTCCAAATTAAATTATAAATATTTTAAGGCATTAAAATATAATTTTATCTTATTTTAAACAAAATTGTAAGTATTACATCAAGATACATAGTTTTATCCAGATTTATATGAATATTTTTTTTATATACACGTAATAACATGCAAAATAAATATTCATTCTTTTAAATTATAATAAAATTATTGTAATGATATTTTGATCGGATCTCGATGCCAACCAATGTCAAGATCCCATCTATATCCAAACATCATATCTAATTTATTGGATTTTAACGACGCATCAACACCTAGTCAATGTCAAGATAAATATTCAAACCGACCAACCAACCCCCTTCATCTTCAATTCTATATATAGTTCTTCCCCAATTTGTATTCTCCCCTACCTTGCAACATTCAACTAGTCACTAGATGGACAACCATCCGGTCTCCTCATCCTCCAAGTCACCCGTTTTTTTAATATATATTTCTTCAACTGTAAACACTCTTTCAAGGGACTATTAGAACCTACTTAAACATAACAATCTCATACTGCTTGAAACGAATATCAAAATGAATCTCACCAATTACATTTCTCACACACTCCATGATGATAATCAATGATAACAACTTGTCATATCACCACTACCAAACAAGAGAGCCTTCCTTATAAATACCCTCCATAATGATGACATCCATTAACAACCCTAAACACTTACTCTACACCCATTCTCTTTGACCTTCACAGCAATCATCCTCCTCCTCTTGACCTTCACAACAGTTGGCTCCTTTTAATACACTACTCTTTTTTCTTATCTCTTCTTCTGTCGATGAGAGATTTAATCCAATATTCTTCTGTTGATGCGACAAAAACTTGTTCGTTGAAGTAGAAAACCCACTTCATGAATAAAATATTCAAGTCACAATCTTTCTCTTCAAACTTATGCGTTGACCACGTTGGTTCCTATCTATACTTTCATATTTGAAACATTTGTAAGTCTTTATAATTATTACTAAAGTATTGCTATGACTAAAAGTAGGATTATATTAAACTTTTGATCTACTAAAGGAATCGTATCATCAGTTGTGCTGAACTTTAAATCCACTATTAGGATTGTATCGCATTTAAATTAAGTATAATTTCCAACCACTTTATTTTATAATCTCCTAAACTTGCTTCTTTTTTCTTGTATGTGCTCCCTATACCCCAATTGCATGTTTGGCTTCATTATGCATTTGATGGGTGTAGACTCGGTCATGTTTTAGTCTATCAAACCTTGATTGTTGTGAGCATGACCTCTTTTGATGAAAATAGTAGCCCAACACAGAGATAAATACTACATACCAATGAAGAAAAATTCAAATTGGTTACTATATGGGTATATTACAGAAATTAATCTCCATCCATTATATTAATGTTGATGGTCCACAAAAATGGTAGAGGTTGATGAGTAGATGCATCCGACAGCAGCAATTGGAATTTCCTTAGCCTTGGAATTACTATCCTCCTTATCTTTCACCTCGTTAAGGTTGCAATATTAGTAAAATACTATCATCATATAATAACATACCACGTTTCAGTAACGAAAATAAAAATAATATAAACATATTATAATTAGGAGCAAAACTAGAGGTTGACTCCTCCTAAAATAGAAAATTTTCTATTTAAATTTTTTAAAATTATAAATTAATAAAGATAAAATTATATATATATATAAATATTATAGTATTCTTTAACTCAGTATCATAAATCTATATTGATTGATCAGGTACTCAGATGAAAAAGCAAGGCAGATTCTCATTGCATATATAGTCAAGAATCCTGAATGTAACATCATAGAGGCAAAAATCATATATTTCATTGCAGAACAGGCATGTTTCTAAAACAACACCACAGATTATTTGTTGCCTTTTTTTTAGGCAAAACTGTGAGTGAAGCCCGTTTTTCGACATTTGCAGGTTGTAAGAAAATCCGACGAGTTGCTTTTATAAATTCAATACCAAAAACTCCGGTAAAGAAGATATTAAGGAGAGAACTCATTAATCACTCTCTATCTCGTGATTTATCTAAATTATAGCGGCAAATATAGACAATAAACTTTGGAGCCTACTTAATTATGCAACAAATAGAATTATTTAAATCCCATATAAAAGCTAAGAAAACCATAGAGCTAAATGATTAAATTTCATTATATCATGAGTTCCAAGTTTACCATGAATTATTTTATTAATATCATATAAAACTGTAAAAAATATTCTAATCTGCTTTAATAATAACCAGTTTACTTTCTATATAAAAAACTCTAATAATTGTTTTAACAAAATCATTTACTCATAACATCAACTCAATGACGTAATATAAATATAGATATGAACTTTTTTAGCGTATTATCAATGAAAACTATATACGTAAGTTTTGCACTAATAAAAATAAAAAACATTTTTAAAACCACAATTTATTAATTCATGTGCAATAAATATAAAAAACAAAATACATAAATAATAATATTAGGAAAATATTTAGTAGACTGTCAAAAAAATTTTAAACTCAACAAAGTCAAAGATTGATACACTTAGAAGAAAATAAATGACTATTTTGAAATTTGTTATGAAATAAAAAAATTAATGCACAAAATACTAACCTGTTTACGTGAAGGAATTAAAATCTTTCAAAATTTAAAATAGAGCAAATGTTCGTTTTAATATATTAAAATTTTATAAAATCTAATTAAGAAAAAGATTTGTTACGGGCGGAAAGAAAACAGATAAATTGACCCACATGCCATAGAAAAACTATAAATCGTGGCCAATACTAAAAAATACCATGAAATTTATATGGAAAAATTAATGAACCGCGGCTTACACAAAAAAGAATGTACCTGTATTCTTCCTATAAAATATAATCAAAATTAATATCATGAATAAAATAAATTCTACCAATTATCTTCAAAGTTTATGTATATATAACATGAAATATGGAAAACTTAAGCTTGGGGCGAGCTCGATCACACATTACCCATCTATCATAAATTTTTACAGAATACGACGTGAAATCTACAGATTTATCATAAAATTTCAACCTACTAAACTGTAAATAAATCGACCACCATATGAATCAAGGATTTATTAGAAAATTTCTAGGATTAACCTTCTTTTTTTGGATTCTTGTTCTGAGTTCATCATCTTGTTATTTTATGATACTTCAATATTTATTCAAGTTTTACTTCATTTTTATGGAGTTTGAATTATATTAATAATTAATAAAAATTGAATTAAAATACATCAAAATTACAAAAATAAAAATTCATAAATAAAATTACAAATTACACCACAAATCTTACATAAATTTGAGACTACATTTATTAATAGATAAAGACTTGAACCACTGACTTCCACATAATTTACTTCCTAATTTTCATTAAAACATCGAATATGCCAGCATATCAAATACCAACCATTAGAACAATTATAATATATCCTATAAATAATAACGTTAAGAACAAAGAAGATTTACATAATAAAAATCAATACTTCAATTCACAAAAAATTATAGACATTGAAGCAAAGATCACAATTTTAATTATATATATTTAAATCAATTCAAAATTCAAAAGTATATGTTTTTGAATATTCAGGCTCCATTTAATGTATGCTTTTTCCTTGAGAAAGGAATGGAAAATAACAAAATAACCTCAATACCATATATATATGAATCTAGCAACGTCTGTGAAGCATTTTATGATGTTTCCTGAAGTATTTCAGCAATCAAAGAGAATCTTAATACTGCACAGAGGAACTCAGTGCATAGTTTTCCACCCATTTCGCAGTAGAACCACCACCCACCCCATATGCCATATCATTTATTCAACGTCGTCATCATCATCCCGACAAGAAGCTTCGTAGTTATGAAAATTTGGTCTATAGCAGTAGGCGGGGCACCACTCATCACTTCTGCTTTTTAACTATTCCCTTGTTAGATAAGTAACAACAGCTAACACTACTAACTCTCACTTGCGTTCTAATTGTCAGTTAATTCCTTCAAATCATTATTAACTCAGACAGCCATCCATCATGATTATTTCATATAAACAACCATACCTCTCAAAGTTGATGAGCCTTCAGGGTCGACTTGGTTTGGTTCAATCACATCCGCTTGTATCAGACAATTGTTTCATTCTTACAGTTCAAGATGGTAAAAGCTGTAAGAATTCATTCATGAGGAGAAAAGGATAAATGAAAAGAAAAAGTAAGAGATGATACGCTTTATCCATCTTCAGAGTCAACTTGGTTTGGTTCAATCACATCCGCTTGTACCGTATATTTCACTTTTACAGTTCATGATGGTTAAAGCTGTAAGAATTCATTCATGAGAAAAAAGGATAGATGGATAAAGGAAAAGAAAAAGGTAAGACATGATACACTTTAACCGTGAGTTTTAACTTGGTTCGATTCACTCACTTCCACTTGCACCATATAATTGTTCCATTTTATACAGTTCAAGATGGTTAAAGCTGTAAGATCCATAATCCATTCATGAGGACAAAGGAATAAAAGAAAAGGAAAAGGAAAAAGAAAAGAAAGAGTAAGAGATGATACGCTTATAAGAGTTCTTTTTATCTTATATTTCTCCATCAGTAACATCTGCGTATGTTAAATCAGAAACATCTGTGCTCATCATATCCAGCCAATTACTCCATAACATCAATTCCTTTGGTCATAATTATACCAACAGTTTGATCAAAAGATAATAAGGTAAGACCAGCAATGCATAATGCATCTTACTTGCACAATAAAGGATAACATAAATGCGTGTAAGCTGCGAACCTTCCCGCAATGCTGCAACAATTGCAACAGACAAGAAAACAAAAGCAGCATCTCATAAATGATTTAATTCATTTCCAAAGCACTCAACTTACTGCTTATGAGCAGGAAAGACCAATGCTGTTCGCTTCCAAGCATCAGTAGACTCTTGCAAGCAATGTGAAAAATTGAAGGAAACAATGTAAGCAATAATATGAGTATGACAATAAGGAAATTTTAAACATGGCTAAAGATATATACATTAAGTATCTGATACAATATACTAAGAAAAGGTAAAGTCAATAACCTTCACCTTCATATTCAATCGGTGCTAAGGACCATTACAATTCATCACAAAATCATCCTA
The DNA here is from genome assembly GCA_005393395.2 of Gossypium australe. Lineage (NCBI taxonomy): Eukaryota > Viridiplantae > Streptophyta > Magnoliopsida > Malvales > Malvaceae > Gossypium > Gossypium australe. The sequence continues at coordinate 106,889,132 of CM016620.1, read as the reverse complement.
ATAAGTGAATTGAGGAAGGCTGTAACTCAATCACCTTGAAAATTAATCTCTACAAGCAAGTCATCTATGTGCCTGCCAATCAATGATATAAGTTTCTTGCAATACTTTGCCGCCAAAACATGCAATTGCTGCAACTAACCTCTTGTTAATCATTGGACCACGATACAAGCAGAATGAAAATTAGCATAGTGGTTCTATGCGCCAATCCACTAGCCCCACAACAGTATAAAAGGAATTTTTTCCCCACTGCAGCTGCATCACATTCAGATCATGGTTCCTTGTATATGTCTCTAAATCAACACAAAAACTAAGATACAACTATCACTGCAAACCGATTCAAACTTTAGGGCGGAAAGTTGGCAAGAATTCTTTAGATTTTGGTAGAGGAAGCTCACGGAACCAATCATGTTTAAGAGCATCATCAGCTGTTATTCTCTGCATAAATAAGAACCTTCAATTAGTTGGGACCAATATATATAAGCTTAAGGTTAACAAATTGGAAAGTTAAAAACTTATATATTTACCTTTTCAGGATCGTATGTAAGAAGCCTGTTTAATAAATCAAATCCAGCATCAGAAAGAACTGCAGAACCTGTGAAAGATGCCACAGGAAACTTTTTACGTAACAAATTATACCTGCAAAAAGAAAACAAAATCAACTGTTCATTGAACTGAATAAATACTGAACATATAGACACCATAATATATAATAACAAATAATAACATAAGAGTGACCAATAGGGCACTTACCGTTGCTTAGAATAATTTGCCTTGGACCCAGGTAATTCAGAAAAGCCAGCCCAAATCTTCTCATTTGGAGTACCAAGAGTATCAAAGATCTACAACCACCAACCATAACAACCAAACATCAGAAAACAATTAAATAATATGATAAAAGAAATCCAAAAGTTCAAATAGGAACAACAATTACCTTGCGAAGCTGATCAATTTCACTTGTCCCTTTGAATAAGGGTTGCTTAGCTAACATCTCTGCCATTATACAGCCTACAGACCACATGTCAACTGCTGTTGAATAAGTCTTTGCTCCAAGTAAAAGTTCTGGTGCTCTGAAATGAAAATAAAAAATGGTGATCAAATTAAAAGCTCATAAAATTTCATATGACTGTAGAAAAGAACACATAGACTACTTACCTATACCACTGTGTAACCACTTTAGTTGTATATGGCTTTTGAGGGCTTCCATACTGGCGCGCCATACCAAAATCACATATTTTCAGTTCCCCTTGGTTGCTCAAGAGAAGATTGGATGTTTTCAAATCCCTATGGAGCACCCAATTATCATGAAGATATTTAACACCCTCCAATAGTTGTAGCATCAAACATTTAACATCACTTGTACTAAAGGGCCATTTCATGGACTCCATTAGAGCCTTCAAGTCATGTTCCATATACTCCATAACCATGTAAACATTGTCATGGTCATCTACAACAACTTCTTTAACTTTCACAATTGAAGGGTGGTTAAAAGAAGCAAGAATGTTAATTTCCCTCAGTGATGTCAAAGGGAAACCGAATTCTTCTAATTCTCTTCTGTCTAGAATCTTTACCTTCTTCAAGGCCACAATTTCACCCGTCTTCTTATCCCTAGCTCTAAAAACAACACCATATGTACCTTCACTTATTTTGTTCAATCTTTCATATTCATACACACTTCTGCAACCCAAAAGCATGTTCATACCTCCTGCTAACTCTTCAACATCTGAATCTGACTGATCATCAGAAGCATCTTCACCAAATGTTCCATCAATGTCCATCACACCATCCGATTCCAACTTGCATTCCATATCTTCATCCTTCAAAGCAGACAATATACTGCTACTTCTTTCGCTGGACAGCACCCCATCTCCTTCCAAATCCTCCCTTTCAAACTCTCCACTCTCTAGACTCGAACTCCTCCTAATCTTTTCCTTGCTTCGAGGATCATCTTCATCATCACTATCAGAGGCCCAACGAGATGTCAATATGTTAGGCCCTAGACGTTTCTCTTTTCCCGTCATATCTTGTTCTTGTTCATCACCCTCACATTGCTGGCCAACAAGCGGAGATAAAACAGAACTAAAATCAGACACCGTATACTTGGGTGGCGAATTCTCCACTAGATTCGAAAACAGCGGGGCCCTAACTGCATCTAGGGCTCCATTCCTAGATGAAATTCTCACTTCCTTCTCTTCTACGTCCCATACAATCGGGGAAAACTTCCTCTTTTTCTGTGCTGGCTGCTGAACCCCATCATCCAACATCGGGGCTAAATCACTCTCAACTCTCATAACATGCTCTAACCCACATCGCCTAGGACCCAATTTGAACCCATCATTACGCCTGGTAGATGGGTAATCGTAACCATTCTTATTGACCCAATTCAAATTCCCAACATCAGTTCTCCTAGGAACATCAACTCGCCCTGCCGCCATATCAATCAAGATCCACAAGTCCTCTTCTCAATAAAATTTTACTAGATCTCAAAAAATAGATACCAAACAAAACCAACAATCAAAGATACCCCCAAAAAATTACAAACCCTAATAAACGAACAAACCTCACAAATTCAACACAAACAAATATCAGAACAAACTATTACACCGTAGAATCACAGATATGGCATTTAATCAGAGTAAAAAAACAACCTAGAAATTGAAATTTTTGTGCTTCTCTGGGCGGATCTAACGTGACCTCAATAAAAAATCAAAGGCAAACTAAGATCTTACCAAAAGGGATGTGAGAGAGAGAGATTGAAACGAAACACAAAATAAAAAATTGAGATTTGAAATCGCTAGAAACCCTTGTTGAATCAAACGCGTTGATTGAGCCAATCTATTTCTAGCCGCCTCTTACCTTTGCCTTCGTTGCGAAGGGATCCTATTTATAGAAAAGCGCGTTAGGTAAAGGATTATTTTTATTCAATGTCGGTGTTTATTCTGTTAATGGGTTATTGCTCGGCCTAGGCTTTTAACGGTTCAATCCAACTTCCCCAATTTGTTTAAATAGGGATATTTGGGCCTTCCCTTAAAAATTTCGAATTTAGCATATTGACCCTCTCAACAAATTTTGGAGCAATTTATTCTTTGTTGATTTTAAATGTAAGTAACAAGAATAATTAGTCACAGCGTTAATATTTTGACGTGAATTCTACATAATTTTAATTGGTACATATAATAACTATTTTAGCTCTCGATGTTTATATATTATGTGTGAATGATTACATAATGTGTAAATATTACAAGTAAATTTGTTAAATCAATATCAAATTGATATAATATGTAAATTGGAGGGCTAAATTTTTTATTATACCAATAAAAATATATACAATTGATGAAAAATATTGTTCTGATTAATTGTCCTTAATTAGTCATTTTCGAAATTGATAAGAATTAAATTGCTCTAATTTTTTTTAGTAAAACCAATTTACTTAATTCTCAGACATCTTCATGGCTCCTAAAAATTTCAAGATAAATGAGGTCAAAATATACAAACAGTTTCATGCTATTATATAATTTCATTTTAATCCTTCAATTAAAATTTATTTTAGATTAGTTCTTATATGTTAAAATTTATTCAAATGATATTAATTTTTTATTTATCCATCACTCAATCCATCTTAGCCAATTTGGGCCTTAAAAGCTCAACCCAAATTTTAGATTATGAACTCAAATTTTTTTGTCCATAAAAGTATTTCGGCTGGCCTCCGTGAGGAGCCCAACTCTAATGTGCACAAGCACAACATTGAGAAATATAAAGAAAGTTATTTCAGCTTTTCAAATAAGTGGTCAAACCCCGTTATATCATTGGGTTATCAGTTTCATCAATCGAAGTAAACTTTTTAAAAATTTGATTCCCGATCAAACTATCGATTAATCAATTTCAGCAGCTCCATTAAAAAATCATAACATTAAGATAGTTTCTAAATTTGTAGCCTTGATTGCTGCAGTGAATACTTCTATTGTTGCTGTGGTCTATTTTTTTTAGGCTTAATAGATAATTTAGTGCCTGGTCTTGACACATTTTCTAATGTGGTACTTATGTTTTGTTTTTTTTTTTTTTTCTAATTTTTGATACTTATATTTGACAAAAGTTACTTATTTTGGTATCCCAATATAACGGTGTTAACTTTTTAGTGTTTCGTTTGAATATTAGAATTTGACTTGATGAAAATTTATGATTAGCTAATAACATTAACAATTAACTTTCATCAAAACAACTCTAGAAGCCAAATTAAATAACATCCATTGGATTGTATTTGACAAATTAAACAAATTCAAAATTAACACTAAGTTTATTTCATTAACAAAATAATGGAAATTTCTAATCTAATAATATTAGCAATTAACTTTTATCAAATCAACCCTAAACCCGAATTAAACACTAAAAAGGTAACATAATTGTCTTTAGGTGTTAAAATATATAACTTTTGTCAAATTCAAGTACCAATTTAGATAAATAATAATAATAATACAAGTACTACATTAAGAAAAATGTCAAACTTGAATACCAAATATTATATTGAATCTTTAAATAAGGGTGATTAGTGCATCATATTTCACCTTGGAGTTTCTACTTTGGGCTCTTGGATATTAACATTTCCTACTGATAAGGTATTCTCCTTTAGTTTTCTCCATCCTTTTGATCATTTTCTTTTTCCAATCTCATGTGTGTTATGAGGTTGATACATTCAACAGTTGTTTTCTCTAATTGTATTTAATCATCGAATTTTATGCATTTCTCGATATAGTCGAACTAAAATTATTGTTATGGGAACTTGAGTAGTAAATCTATTGACTGAAGTGAGTAGGGTTGGATTTGCAAAGTTGAATCTTGAGCCATGCTATATGTAGTGGACTCGATCTAATCAAACCTATGTATGAGTTTATTTCATTACCATCTTGTTGAGGGAAGTAGGCTCTTTTAGAATAAGTCTCTGAAATATCATTCGTCAGGTAGTTGGTCAAACCTCCGACAATGGTTAGTATTATCTCCAATGGAGTTTTGTCTCCCACCTCCACCGAGAGCCTTGAAGGGTTCGCAGTGGGGTAGCACCTTGATTAGTAGAGATACTGTAACACCCCTTACCCGTATTCAACGCTGGAATAGGGTACGAGGCATTACCGGAATTACAAATTTATTTATCAGACATTTTATTTCATCTAGCATTTATATTTGAAATCAATCAAAATCAAACATATTGTCCCTTAAATATATTTATTTTTATCGACATGTCTTACTTGAATCTATTACTCGTTTCATCATACTTAATTACCTTGTATTAACATATTAAAGATAATCACATATTTACATGTCATGATAAATATCATTCACTTGCCGTTTCTTCATAAACATAAAACAGTTAATTCATCATATCAATATTTCACGTACCATCAACTTATATTTCCTTATATCACATAATTAAGTTACACAAACTTACCTGGTTAAATTTGCAGAAATATCAAGATTCAGGGGCACTTTGGAAATTTTCTATTTTCATTGATTTTTCAATCGATCTTAATCTAAATTAATAATTTCATTAAATTTTGTAATTTTAAATAAAAAAATAATAATCTATTTCATGCAAATTGGTCATTTCTACATTTTTACAAAATTAATCATAAAGTTTTACTTTTATTCAATTTAGTCCCTGAGTCTAAAACATTACAAATTAGCCATGCTTGCTGAATATTCATACATATTTTCCTCCTCCTCCTCTCCATTCCACATCCATAATGTATATAACATGCTATAAATAACATTATCAATAATTTCATTAATTACTCATAAGTATATTCAAAACTGTCCATTTGAGTTATAGTCACTAAATTATTTATTTCCAGAGCTACAGAACTCCAAATGAAGAACCGTTAATTTTTCCTGAAACTAGACTCACATATCTTCTTGCCATAAAATTTTAAGAATTTTTGATTTAGCCAATTAGTACAGTTTATTCTTTAAAGTCACCCCTGTTCTGCTGTCTGGCAGTTCCGACCCTTCTTCACTAAAAAATTAATTATCTTTTCATATAGAATTTAGATGATGTTATAGTTTATTTCTTCTAAAACTAGACTCATTAAGGAATCTAACCATATAAATTATGTTCCCAAATTATTTTTATACAATTTTTAATGATTTTTCCAAGTCAGAACAGGGGATCTCGAAATCACTCTGAACCAGTCTTACCAAAATCTAAATATCTCAAAATACAGAATTTATTTTCTTTCTCTGTTTCTTTCATATGAAAATAGACTCAATAAGCTTTAATTTCATATCTCACTAAACTTCTAATTCAATTTCTACCATTTTTGGTGATTTTTTCAAAGTTACCTTACTGCTGCTGTCCCAAAACTGTTTTCTTATAACTCATTTTACAATTTAATCCTAATTAAGTTTACTTACTTTCCTAACTTAATTCATACTTCTTTTCTATTCAAATTCCATCCAAACTCAAATTTAACTACTAAATTTTTTTAGCATATTTTCCTCAATTTAATCCCTACAGCATAAAACTTACATCTTACTTCTCAATTAAATCCATTTTTCAATTCTAACTTGAAATTCGTTCAATTAAGTCCCTAATTCATATTTTTGTTCAACATAAACTATACTTGATAACTCATAAACTTTCAATATGACAACTTAGCTTCATCAAAACCTTGTTCCAAGGCTTCTAAAACATCAAAATTAAGTAAAAAGGGCTAAATGACTTACCTATCAACTTCCAAGCTTCAAACTTTTAATTATCCCTTTCTTCTTTCTTTTCTTTCCTTCCTTCTTTCCTTCTCTGTTTCGTTTGCCTATTCTCTTTGTTTCTTTTCTGTTTTCTCTCCCCCCTTTTCTTTTGTTTTTTGTTTGTATATATAATAATATAATAATATAATAATAATATAATATAATATAATATAATATAATAATATAATAATAATAATATACCTTAAAAATCTCAGATTTTTCTATGTTATACCGCCTCAACTATACAAAATGGTATAATTACCATTTTAGTCCTTCATAATTTCTTTTAATCTATAATTTAACTTTTACTTTCATTTCAATTTAGTCCTTTTCATTTAATTTCCTACCCAAACGTTAAAATTTTCTAACGAAAGTTTAATAATAACTTAATGACATTCCATAAATATTTTTAGAAATATTTATGGCTCACTTTATGAATTCGAGGTCTCAATACCTCGTTTTTGGCCCAATTTTTTTCTAATTAATTCTTTCAATTCACAAAATTCACTAATTTTAAAATATTTCTAAAATCACACTTAACTTATAATTATCGATTAACAAAATTTTCTAACTTTTCGTCAAATTTAGTGATCTCGAATCACTGTTCCGACACTATTAAAATTGGGCTGTTACAGATACGACATGTAAGGCTCACAATATAAATGTCAATCTAGTGCATAACATTAATTATGTAAATCACCTATGTGGAAAGATTCCAACCTAAGAGATATAAGGTAGATACTTGTAAGCATAGTACCACTTAAGAGTTCGTTCAATGGCTCGATAGAAAATACTTTAAAAACTATTTCCAAATGAAATTGTGTCCTTTAACGAATATTTAAGTTGATTTGTATGTAAAATATTCAATAATTTATAACTTTATATCAGTACTAAAATTCTTAACGCTTTAATTAGAAATTTTAATCTCTGTTTTATTAATTGGATCGCATGGTAAAATTTCCCATCGAGTATGTTTATCTAGAAAATGCGAATGGGATTATTTCACTTGATATTTTTTTTTCAAAATTATTTCTTACAGTTAGGTCCTCTTTGTAACATCCCGAAATAAGGCCTAAACGGAACAGTGGTTTCGGGACCACAAATCCGATGTTGAGAAATTTATTTTATTTATATTTTTATGGTCTACTATTTCACGGAATGATTTCGTGAAAATCTCATTCGAAAATTTTGACGTTTGGGCACTCAATTTAGTCAAAAGGACTAAATTGTAAAAAGTGTAAAAGTTGAGTTCTACATGTTAGAGGTGTCCAATTGTTATGAAATTTTAAATTGGAGGTCCTTAAATGGTAATTAGACCATTGGTTAAGTTGGTGGACAAAAATGGACATGGATGGGTATGTTTCAAAAGAATTTTTTTAAGGGGCATTTTGGTAATTTAGTGAATTAAATGAATTAAAAACAAAATTTAAATTCCAAATACGTCCATCTTCTTCATATGGACGAAATTTACCAAGAGAAGACATGGCTAGGGTTTTCTCAACTTTCCAAGCTCATGGTAATAATGTTCTAGCCCCGTTTTTCAAGTTATTTACGGTTTTGGAGTCCCGATAGCTCGATTTAGCTTATGCTACCAATAATTCATGCTAGGGTTCATCTTTGGAAAATTAACCATAGGTGAAAAGTGTGTATTTTGATGTTTTATGATAGAATATGAAGGCTGAAATTATGTTAAACAACTTTTACTAAGCGGTTTTACGTGAAAACGAGTAAAACGTCATAATCGGTAAAAATACCTAATGTTCATAAGTACATGTTAGAGTGAGAATTTGATGTTGCCATAGAAGAGAAAAATTACCAGCAGGTTATAAAACATAATAATAAGGGCTGAAGTTTAATTTTCGAGTATTGGGGAAAATTGTAAATATGTAAAAGTTTAGGGGCAAAATTGTAATTTTGTAAAAGTTGAGTTAAGGACTGTTTTGAATAGTACATTAATTAAATAAGTGAAATGTGATGTTTTAGACCCGAAAAATGAGATTTGGACCTAGAATTGGAGGAAAATTGAAAATCGGGAAAGTTGGTAAAATGGTCGTTTCGGCATTCGAGGTAAGTTGGTGTGTTAATAATAATGCAATAATGTCGTAATGTATATTTGAAACCTAAATTGTGGTATTAAATTGATTTTTCTGAATTACATGTTTAGTATATTATGTTGGTGAATTGATTTAATAATATGTTTATGATAAAAGGTGACATAGGTGACATGGAAAATGGGTTGAAATGTTGTGCTTAAAGGTGTTTTCTATGACTATGGTTATTATGTGAAATGGAAAGTTTATATGTAAATAATGCATTTATTTTACTTGTTCAATAATTATTTTGCTAGATATTATGGAAATCATTGGGTGATAACTACAATATGAAAATGTATGGAATGCGAAATTCTTGATTGAACCTTCGGAAAACCGAGAGATACGGATAATATGTAGCTAGGTCACACGAGTGATAAGGGAACTTCACCGTGTGCAAAAGAAAGCTACGAGATGGCAAAATTTGATATGTAGCTAGGCCACATGGATGATAAGGGATTTTTACCATGTGTGCAAGAAAGCTACGGGATAATAATTTCATATGTAACTAGGTCACATGTGTAATACTGTGTGTATACCATGTGTACAAGAAAGTTACAGGTTATGAGTAGCTAGGTCACATGAGTGGTTCCTAGTGTTGGATACCATGTAGACAAGAGAGCTACGAGATGGAATGGCTAGGTCACATGGGTGATAAGGGACCTTCACCATGTGTACAAGAAAGCCGAATTATGTGTGGGTGGAGCTATGTGCTGAGACCACCGAGTATTGGGCGTTTTCCGAAGGGGTTCAACGAGATAATTTACTAATGATGATTGGTGCGATCATGTTATGAATAAGTGCAAGTGTGAATGTGACTAATTGAGAAATGTGGCAAATGTACGTATGAACAATATGCTCGATATGTAATCGGAAATTGGAAAGATTGGTATAGGCAAGTGATGAAGACAACTAAAGTGAGAGAAAGCAAAATTTTACAATAAAACTGTTTTGGACAGCATCAGTGAGGTGAATTTAAAAATCACCAAAAATGTTAGAAATTGAATTATAAGTTGTATGATACATATATTTAAAGCTTATTGAGTCTATTTTTATATAAAAGAAACAGAGAAAGCAAAGGATTGGTATATTTTGAGATATTTAGATTTTTGTGAGACTGGTTTAGAGTGATTTCGAGATCCCCTGTTCTGACTTGGAAAAATTATTGAAAATTGTACAAAAATAATATTGGGACATAATTTATATGATTAGATTCCTTATTGAGTCTATTTTTAGAATAAGCAAACTAGAACATCATTTGAATTCTGTACAAAAAGATAATTAAATTTTAGCAAAGAATGGTCGGAATTGTCGGACAGCAGAACAGGGGAGACTTTGAAGAATAAACTGTACTAATTGGTTAAACCAAAAATTCTGAAAATTTTATGGTAAAAAGATATGTGAGTCTAGTTTCATGGAAAATTTGCGGATCTTAATTTAGAGTTCCGTAACTCCAGATATAAATAATTTAATGACTGTGAATCAAGAAAACAACTTAACTGGAATTTGAATAAATAGGAAGAATATGAAAATAACATGTTATCACATTGCTTATTATTTTCATGCGAGCTTACTAAGCGTAAAGCTTACTCCCTCCTTTCCATTTCTTTTAGTTTTGTCAGGTCAGCTCAGTGTTGGAGATCGTCAAAGGCAGTATCACACTATCGGGTCATTATCCTTGGAGTATTTGCATGTGTATGTTAAATGTTTTCAAGTGAGTGGCATGTATAGGGACTTAGTTTTTCTATGATGGATGTTGTTGTGATTAGCCAAATGTATTGGCATATAGTGATTTGTTGATTATGGCCATGAGATGTGGCTTATAATGATTTTAGTTTATAAGCCTATTTGTCCATGGTATGTGTTAATGTCTTATTATGTGGTATAAGTGATTAAATAGATGACAATGTCAAATGCATGTCTTTGAAAAGTTTTAAATTTTGGGCGAAATTTGCTAACCCGATTTTGTATGATTGTGAATGTTGAAGTACGGTAACGCCTCGAACCCTGTTCTGGAGTTGGACACGGGTGAGGGGTGTTACACTCTTGGTCTGTCCATTAACATAGATAGCATTCCAACTTAAATAGATCACTTTTGGCCCAAAACTTTAACATAGTCTAATTTACACAGTAACTTGACAACAACAAATAAATAAATACTTAAATATATATTTTTTAAATTATTTTTAATTTTGTTTATTGATTAGAAAATAGAAATAAAAGAAATTATGTTTATGCAAAATATAATTCTCAAGTTATTTATTATTTTTAATATTTTTTATTATAGAATAATTAAATTATTTGTTTCACTAATGATATTTTAGCACATTAAATATGTATTGCGATTTAAAAATAATAAAGTAGATTATATATTATTTTTATAGTATTATATATTATGATTTTAGTAAATTCATATAAGAATAATTATATTAAGAATTTTATTAAATTATATATAATAATAATTATATTAAAATATGATTAAATTATTTATTATTTATATTAATAATCTTATTAAAATTTAATAACAATAATAATAATCATTTACCTAAAAAAATTTCTACTAAGGGTATTCTAGTCATTTTAGTTTTTTTTCCTTATGCTATTACAACATTATTCCATTCAACCAAACACAAGAATACTATTACAGCTCTATTCCATTTCATTCAACCAAACAATTGAATTACTATTACAGCTCTATTCCATTACAACTCTATTCCGTTACAGCTCTATTCAATTATAGCTCTATTCCATTACAGCCAACCAAACGTGGTGTTAATCAATTTGTAAAAATTATATTCAAAACCTAAAGCTAATACATGTGACATTTATTTATTCGTTGACTGAAAATTTAGGAGCCATTGTAACATTAACCTTTTTTAAAATTTTCTATGTATTTCACAAGTTCTGTTGAATGGATACACCTACTCGTCTTGGCCCATTGGATTAACTCTTTATCTTCAAATTTGTCCAACAAATAAAGCCCACTAAAACTCCAAGCCAGTCCAAATGCCTTGTTTAACAAAATTTACAAAATTTTAAACCCAACGCAAAGATACAGTCCGTCCAGTATATAACAATCTCCTTTTATAACATCATTTCGTCATAGTTTATTATAGAATCAATTTTTTATATTTTATTTTCGACTTTTATATCAACTTTTCATCTATAAAAGTAGCAATCATAATATATGAAGTATATTCTTTACTAAGTTAGTTTTCTACTACAATGACTTGCATCAAGTTTTAGTAAAAATTCTATTTCTAAGTGAAATAAAAATAATAAAAATTAGTTAAGATATATTTCAATAAATATTGTATTTTGTATAAAAATGTATTAACCATATTTTATTAAATGCGAACAATTTTTAATAAATAGAATTACATTAGTAAATCTGTGATCTATGATATGTACAAGTTTAAAGAAACTTTTAAACCGACAAAAAAAAAACTTTTACTTTTCATCATACTATTAATTTGAAATTTAAAAATAATAAATAATATTAAGTTTAAGAAATGACTTAAATAAAAATTGTGATAGTTATACATTTTAAAGTAATTATGATTTAATTTATAATTATTGTTTAAAAATGTTTGGTGTAAATAAAGTTTTGCTAATTTAAAAATAAAATTATTACTTGAATAAAACTAAGCATAAAATTTAAGAAAAATGTTGTAATATTATAATTATAATTTACAATTATTGGTTAAAAAATTATAATTTGAATTTGACATTATTATAAATTGATTTTTTTTTAATTTGCAGTAATTTTTATTCATGTAAAATGTAAAATAGTGTTATTAATTGAATAGAACTCTAAGCATCTTAATTATCACTTAATTAGTATTAGAGTTATTTACCGATTAAAATTTAACTTTAGCTTTATAAATAGCGTTTAGTAATTAAGTATATTCAATCAAGTAGCATCTAAAAAATTACCGATAAAAAAATAGAGATTGCTAGCAATAATAACTTTGACTTATATAAACAAGATCGGGATATTAAAGTAATGATTTTTCGAAGAGGTAATGTTGAATATATTCAAACAATAATGGCATTCGAGAGAAATAGAATATTATTTTGATTAATAATGATGTAAAACAATATTATGATATTTTATGTATTTTCAAGTTGTTTATATTTTACGGAGCAACCAATCTTTAAATCCATTTATTCATTTATTTATTATTTGATTGGTGCAGGTGAAAAGTGTAACACCCCTTACCCGTATTCGACACCGAAATAGGGTACGAGGCATTACCGGAATTACAAATTTATTTATCAGACATTTTATTATAATTTAGCATTTATATTTGAAACCAATCAAAATCAAACATATTGTCCCTTAAACATATTTATTTTTTCTCACTTCATATCTTATTTGAATTTATTTCTCGTCTCAACATACTTAATTATCTTATATTAACATATTAAAGATAATCACATATTTACATATCATGAAAAATATCATTCAATTATCTCATCTTCATAAACATAAATCAGTTAATTCATCATATCAATATTTCACGTACCATCAACTCATATTTTCTTATATCACATAATTAAGTTACACGAACTTATCTGGCTAAATTTGTAGAAATATCAAGATTCAGGGTCATTTTAGAAATTTTCTATTTTCATCGATTTTTCAATCGATCTTAATCTAAATTCATAATTTCATTCAATTTTGATATTTTAATTAATAAAATAATCCATTTCATGAAAACTGGTCATTTCCACATTTTTACAAAATTAATCATAAAATTTACTTTTATTCAATTTAGTCCCTGAGCTTAAAACATTTCGATTTAGCCATACTACTTAAATATTCATACATATTTTCCTCCTCCTTCTCTCCATTCCACATCCTTACTGTATATAATATTCTATAAGTAACATTACCAATAATTTCATTGAATTTCTCATATGTATATTCAAAACTGTCCATTTGAGTTATAGTCACTAAATTATTTATTTCCAGAGCTACTGTAACATCCTAGATTAGGGGTTATGCGTTCGTGCATAATTCATGAGTTTTGGCAGTGTTTGGAAGTGTATTAAGGGTTTTTAAAATTCTAGGGTGGAAGAGAAAGCTTTGGAAAATAATTGGATTTTAAGTTAAAAAGAGGAGCTAGATAAGGAGGCTTTAAAAGAAATTATGGGGAGTTGATGACACAAAAGAATCAGCAGCAAGGTGGCTTGGGACGTTTGTGTCAAAGGGGCTTTAGGAGGACTCAGGTTCGAATCACTTGGGCAGCAAGGAGTGTGTTTTATTTTTGGCATGTGACGTCAAGGTGGATGTATGGGGGTTAATTATTTTATTTTGAATAAGTGAGGATTTATTTTATTATTTTAAGTGGGTAGATAATTAGGTATTTTGTTTTATTTGTTTTAAATATGGAAATAGTGGATGAATGGGGTTTTGTTTTTATTTTATTTTGAATAAGTGGGGATTTATTTTATTATTTTAAGTGGGTAGATAATTAGGTATTTTGTTTTATTTGTTTTAAATATGGAAATAGTGGATGAATGGGGTTTTGTTTTTATTTTATTTTGAATAAGTGGAGATTTATTTTATTATTTTAAGTGGGTAGATAATTAGGTATTTTGTTTTATTTGTTTTAAATATGGAGATAGTGGATGAATGGAGTTTTGTTTTTATTTTATTTTGAATAAGTGGGGATTTATTTTATTATTTTAAGTGGGTAGATAATTAGGTATTTTGTTTTATTTGTTTTAAATATGGAGATAGTGGATGAATAGGGTTTTGTTTTTATTTTATTTTGAATAAGTGGGGATTTATTTAGTATAGATAAAAGATAATGGTGGCTTTAGTTTATTTTTAAATGGGAAGATAAGGGATGATGTGATAGATTATTATTATTATTATTGTTTTTTTAAATATTGGGTTTATTTAAATTATTTTGAAAGAGAGGTATTGAGAGAATATAGGAAAGAAATAAGGGGTTATAAATAGGAAGGAGTATCATTTTGGGTATTCTTTTCTTCATTCATTTTCTTTTCGCCGAAATTTGTTTCTCTCACCCCATTCCATTTGTTTCTTCTCAAATTAACCAAACCGAAACTATTCAAGGCTCTAATCTTTTCTTCCTATTACCAATCCTTCTTCCTCTAGACGTCATAGCCGAATCACCTTTCCTCATGTGGCCGAATCTCTTAGTAGTCAGAGAGGGGTGAGGTTGATCTTTTGTTGCAAGCTATTCGATCGGTTCTAATAGTGGGGTAAGGAACTCTTTGTTGTTGATCTTCTTCTCTATGCCTTCAATTAAGTCGACGCTATGGAAACTAATCCCTTTTTATTCTTTTGACCGAACTTTGAAAGGGGTCTTTGAGGATTCTTGTAGCTATCATTTGGAGAAGTGATCTTTTGGGATTTGAATATCCACAAGGTAGGTAACTATAAGATTCGGCCATAGGCCATTCCATTGTGTTTTAACGTTGGATTAAATCTAACATGTACTCTATAGGCATATCGACATCTCCATAGCCAAGGAGTTAATTTCGAGATTTGAGATCTAAGGTTTTAGATCGGATTTTCGGGACTTGGATTAAAAGCTTTAAGTAAATCAGGTGTGTACCTCACACTATTTCTTGATATATTTATGGCAATAATTAATATGTATGTGACTATAAGAATGTATAAGAATATGGCTAAGGTAGCATGTAATGGTACAAAAGTACTCAGGTACGTTTCCTACCTCTACTAGGAATATGAAATTATGATATATATGTAACATGTGAAAAGTGATAAGAATGTGAATTAAGGCATGATATGCATGATATGTGTGAAATGGGGCATTCGGGTTATATGAGAAAGGGGAAGTGAATGTGGTGACCTAAGACCACGATATCTGAATATGGTGACCTAAGACCACGATATCCGAATATGGTGTCTCATGACACAAAATATGTATCTGGTGGCTATGCCACGAATTTTATAAGGGCGATGAGCACGTCGACTGCAGCGACTGCCTTCGATGGTGTGTAGCGGATGGAGGGTTGACTTATTAGTCCCCACGGTGTGCAGGATGGTACGGGTGATGTGTAGCGGATGGCATCTAGGTTTGGGTTCGGGTTTGCATCATTATCTTTATTTGTTATGTGAATGTGATATGTATGATATACCTGAATGTGTTTGGATTTAGTGTTGGTTACACATTGAGTCTGTTTGACTCACCCCGTTGGGGAATATTTTCTTCCAGGTGATGATCACTAATGGACCGGGTCGGCAGGAGCTTAAAGGTGGCCATGCTCAGCAAGGAATTACTTTATTTGGACATTTTATTTTTATTTAAGTATTTTAACCTTTTTGGGTTTGTTTTATTGTAATAAGGCCCATTAAAGTATTTAAGTATTCTTATTAAGTATCTTTATTATTATGTTTTATTATGGATTGACAATTGAGATACTATTTGCAAATGGCTATATTTTTCTTAGAATATTTTAAATTACGAAAATGTTTTATTAAAGGAAACAATTTTTAACGGTTTTTACTTTTAAGAAAGAATATTTTTAAACGTTTTTCGCAGTGGCATTTCAAATTCGGTCGTAACGAATGGGCCGGGTTTGGGGTGCTACAGTTTGGTATCAGAGCTCGGTTCAAAACTCGGCTTTGAGGTTTTGGGCTCGAAAACAGTTTTCAAAAATGGGCTTTTCGAAAATACAGACTTTTATGAAAACTTTTCAGGTTTATTCTGGCATGGCACCTGTATCTCCGGCCCGAAATCCACCAGGTAAGTACTTCTAATTATTGAAGTGGTTTGTTTATGTGAACTGTATGAACGCAGATTAGTAGATTAGGGCTATTGAACCCTAGAACTAGTCTGCTCAAACACAAGATTCATAAGACTTAAGGATTATCAAACAAACCTGTGATTAAGTTGCCGAACTAGGGTGTGGTAACTGTTGTACGCATGTCTAGGAGTGGATTCGGTAAGAGCTTGGTATTTAAGCAGTCCTAGCGACTCACCTCCTCTTTACTCGAATCCTACCTGGTGCGTAGTTACGGTTCACCCTAACCAAGAGGACTTATTCACGGGCTAAACCCGATAATTAAAAACCCGAAAGGGACTAGCCGTATTTTTTTTTATGAAAACCCTAGTTTTAAAATCCTTTAATTACCCTTTTAATCATAGCAAGAGATTATTGTGAAAATCTTTCCAAAATATTTTTGATTTCCAAAATTACCAAAATTCCCCTAGTGGTAAGATTACAAAAATGCCCTTGGATTCAAAAATCTCCATACTGTCCAAACTTTTAATAAAACTTTCTTACTTTGAAAAAGTATCCAAAACCCTATTTTGCGAAAGTCCAAAATACCCCGATTTGAAAATTTATGAAATTACCACTGGGTTACCAAAATTACCAAAATGACCCTGCTTTCTAAAATTTTGCTATACATGTGATTTGAGAAAATTTTTAAAGTACCTGGGAGTTTTGAAATTTCAAAGTACCCTAATTTATTGAAATTTTCAACTAACCCCAATTTATTACCAAAATACCCCTGTAGGACAAATGACAAAAATACCCCTGGGATAGGAACGGACAGAAATGTCCGAATAGTGAATGTGTGTGGTAGATACCACTGAACGAATGTGTTCTTGTTGATGAATGAATGTACCTCTATTGAGGAATGAACGTGACTTTCTGAATAGTGAACTTGAGCTGAGAACTTTGTTTGATCGAAAGAACTACTTCTAAATACTTTATTTCATAAAAAATTGTTCGCGGTTAATAAGTGGAACAAAATTCTGATGCATAAAACTTCTTGATCGGACTAAATCGCGGCGTTAGAAATGAGTTCTAGGGGACGTGAACTTAGAAATTGTGCCTAGGAAGTATGATGGTTCTATTAAGATCAGAGTGCGCAGCATAAGTGTAGTGCGGTGAGTTAAGATGTACGATTATTCGTTAGTAAGTAATTTCGAGGACGAAATTATTTTTAAGGAGGGTAGAACTGTAACATCCTAGATTAGGGGTTATGCGTTCGTGCATAATTCATGAGTTTTGGCAGTGTTTGGAAGTGTATTAAGGGTTTTTAAAATTCTAGGGTGGAAGAGAAAGCTTTGGAAAATAATTGGATTTTAAGTTAAAAAGAGGAGCTAGATAAGGAGGCTTTAAAAGAAATTATGGGGAGTTGATGACACAAAAGAATCAGCAGCAAGGTGGCTTGGGACGTTTGTGTCAAAGGGGCTTTAGGAGGACTCAGGTTCGAATCACTTGGGCAGCAAGGAGTGTGTTTTATTTTTGGCATGTGACGTCAAGGTGGATGTATGGGGGTTAATTATTTTATTTTGAATAAGTGAGGATTTATTTTATTATTTTAAGTGGGTAGATAATTAGGTATTTTGTTTTATTTGTTTTAAATACGGAAATAGTGGATGAATGGGGTTTGTTTTTATTTTATTTTGAATAAGTGGGGATTTATTTTATTATTTTAAGTGGGTAGATAATTAGGTATTTTGTTTTATTTGTTTTAAATATGGAAATAGTGGATGAATGGGGTTTTGTTTTTATTTTATTTTGAATAAGTGGGGATTTATTTTATTATTTTAAGTGGGTAGATAATTAGGTATTTTGTTTTATTTGTTTTAAATATGGAGATAGTGGATGAATGGAGTTTTGTTTTTATTTTATTTTGAATAAGTGGGGATTTATTTTATTATTTTAAGTGGGTAGATAATTAGGTATTTTGTTTTATTTGTTTTAAATATGGAGATAGTGGATGAATAGGGTTTTGTTTTTATTTTATTTTGAATAAGTGGGGATTTATTTAGTATAGATAAAAGATAATGGTGGCTTTAGTTTATTTTTAAATTGGAAGATAAGGGATGATGTGATAGATTATTATTATTATTATTGTTTTTTTTAAATGTTGGGTTTATTTAAATTATTTTGAAAGAGAGGTATGGAGAGAATATAGGAAAGAAATAAGGGGTTATAAATAGGAAGGAGTATCATTTTGGGTATTCTTTTCTTCATTCATTTTCTTTTCGCCGAAATTTGTTTCTCTCACCCCATTCCATTTGTTTCTTCTCAAATTAACCAAACCGAAACTATTCAAGGCTCTAATCTTTTCTTCCTATTACCAATCCTTCTTCCTCTAGACGTCATAGCCGAATCACCTTTCCTCCTGTGGCCGAATCTCTTAGTAGTCAGAGAGGGGTGAGGTTGATCTTTTGTTGCAAGCTATTCGATCGGTTCTAATAGTGGGGTAAGGAACTCTTTGTTGTTGATCTTCTTCTCTATGCCTTCAATTAAGTCGACGCTATGGAAACTAATCCCTTTTTATTCTTTTGACCGAACTTTGAAAGGGGTCTTTGAGGATTCTTGTAGCTATCATTTGGAGAAGTGATCTTTTGGGATTTGAATATCCACAAGGTAGGTAACTATAAGATTCGGCCATAGGCCATTCCATTGTGTTTTAACGTTGGATTAAATCTAACATGTACTCTATAGGCATATCGACATCTCCATAGCCAAGGAGTTAATTTCGGGATTTGAGATCTAAGGTTTTAGATCAGATTTTCGGGACTTGGATTAAAAGCTTTAAGTAAATCAGGTGTGTACCTCACACTATTTCTTGATATATTTATGGCAATAATTAATATGTATGTGACTATAAGAATGTATAAGAATATGGCTAAGGTAGCATGTAATGGTACAAAAGTACTCAGGTACGTTTCCTACTCCTACTAGGAATATGAAATTATGATATATATGTAACATGTGAAAAGTGATAAGAATGTGAATTAAGGCATGATATGCATGATATGTGTGAAATGGGGCATTCGGGTTATATGAGAAAGGGGAAGTGAATGTGGTGACCTAAGACCACGATATCTGAATGTGGTGACCTAAGACCACGATATCCGAATATGGTGTCTCATGACACAAAATATGTATCTGGTGGCTATGCCACGAATTTTATAAGGGCGATGAGCACGTCGACTGCAGCGACTGCCTTCGATGGTGTGTAGCGGATGGAGGGTTGACTTATTAGTCCCCACGGTGTGCAGGATGGTACGGGTGATGTGTAGCGGATGGCATCTAGGTTTGGGTTCGGGTTTGCATCATTATCTTTATTTGTTATGTGAATGTGATATGTATGATATACCTGAATGTGTTTGGATTTAGTGTTGGTTACACATTGAGTCTGTTTGACTCACCCCGTTGGGGAATATTTTCTTCCAGGTGATGATCACTAATGGACCGGGTCGGCAGGAGCTTAAAGGTGGCCATGCTCAGCAAGGAATTACTTTATTTGGACATTTTATTTTTATTTAAGTATTTTAACCTTTTGGGTTTGTTTTATTGTAATAAGGCCCATTAAAGTATTTAAGTATTCTTATTAAGTATCTTTATTATTATGTTTTATTATGGATTGACAATTGAGATACTATTTGCAAATGGCTATATTTTTCTTAGAATATTTTAAATTACGAAAATGTTTTATTAAAGGAAACAATTTTTAACGGTTTTTACTTTTAAGAAAGAATATTTTTAAACGTTTTTCGCAGTGGCATTTCAAATTCGGTCGTAACGAATGGGCCGGGTTTGGGGTGCTACAGCTACAAAACTCCAAATGAAGAACCGTTAATTTTTCCTGAAACTAGACTCGCATATCTTCTTCCTATAAAATTTTCAGAATTTTTCGTATGGCCAATCAATACCAGATTATTCTTAAAGTTTCCCCTGTTTTACTGTTTGACTGTTCTGACCTCTCTTCACTACGAATCAAATTACTCTTCGTACAGAATTCATATGACCTTCTTATTTATTTCATTTGAAAATAGACTCATTCAGGATTCTAAACATATAAAGTTAAGCCCCTAATTATTTTTCTTCAATTTGTTATGATTTTTCAAAGTCAAAACAGGGGATCCCGAAATCCCTTTAAACCAGTCTTACAAAAATATAAATATCTCAAATTACAGAATTTCTTTGCTTTTCCCGTTTCTTTCATATGAAAATAGACTCAATAAGCTTTAATTTCATATCTCATTCAGCTTCTAATTCCACTTATACGATTTTTAGTGATTTTTCAAAACTAGTCTACTGCTGCTGTCCAAACTGTTTTAGTGCAAACTGTTTATTACCATTTTTCCCCTAAGCTTTCAATAAATGATAATTTCGTCCCTGCTCAATTAACTTCTCAATTGAGCTGATTTTTCTCAATAAACACCTTATTCTATCACTTTAAACTACTTTATAATCTTTGGGAATCAGAATTCCAGTAATAGACTTTAATTCCAAACATTTTCACAATTTAATCCTTAAAATCAATTTCTAACTAGGTATTCCATTAATTAAACCCCTAATTCATCAATTTGATCCACATAACTCATGTTCAAAGATCTAAGAATTCCTAGAATTTCAACTTAATTCAGCAAAACTTTTGTTCTAAAACTTATAAACATCAAAATTAGAAGAAAAGGACTAAATTAGCTTACCTATTAAACATCCAAGCTTTAAATCATCAATTTCTCCTTTTTCTTTCTTTCTTTCTTTCTTTCCCCTTGCTTTCGTCTTGTTCTCTGTTTCTTTTTCTGTTCTGTTTCTCTTCTCCCCCCTTTCTCTTTTTTTTTTGTTTGTATATATATAATAATATAATAATATAATAATATAATAATATAATAATATATCTTAAACCAAAAAATCTCAGATTTTCTTCACAAATAACCGCCTCAACTAACAAAATGGCTTAATTGCCATTTTGGTCCTTTATACTCTCTTTAATCTATAATGAAACTTTTACACCTTTTTCAATTTAGTCTCTTTCATTTAATTACATATCCAAACGTTAAAATTCCTCAACTAAACTTTAATAATAACTTAATGACACTCCATAAATATTTCTAAAAATATTTATGGCTCACTTTATGAATTCGAGGTCTCAATCCCTCGTTTTTGGCCCAATTTTTTCTAATTAATTCTTTTAGTTCCCAAAATTCACTAATTTTAAAATATTTCTAAAATCACACTTAACTTATAATTATCGATTAACATTTTTTTTTCGTCAGATTTAGTGATCTCAAATCACTGCTCCGACACTATTGAAATTGGGCTGTTACAACTCTTCCCTCCTTAAAAAATTTCGTCCTCGAAATTTCCTTATATTTTGATCATGAACTCCATTATTTCTATAATTCTATAGTTCCTTTGTGCACATATTTATCTAGTGTATCATTTATATCCATTCCATATCCTTTCAGTTTGCAATTTATTTTTAATCCAATATTGCGAACATACCTTATAACGAAAATTACTTACTTTTTTTTTTTTTATAAGAGGCCCAATCGATTAAACAGAACACTTAAGATATATGAAGCAAATATAGAAGTGTATTATTATGTACTATTAATCAGATAGTACTTGACGAGTACCAAAGTGTTATTATCAGAGAATGTGCTAGAGTTCATTAATGGTATACCACTAATATATTAGTAAATCTAATCTCATTTACTTGAGAAAATTACATTATACACGCATGTCACTTTTACAATTTTAACATAATGCTTTTACATATCATTTTTTTTTCCAATTTCACTTAAATGTATTCACAAATAAATTTATTTTCACTTTCTCATCAATATACAATTCAATACTAATATTTATCCATCAGTTAATTCAGTTTCCATTTAATTCAACAATAACGCTTACCTCATACTTCACTTACTATACGCATAATTTAAATTTAACATTTAATATTAAATAGTAAACATCAAGCATGCAACAATATAAGTCATATGTGTTAATTTATACTTTAATTTCATACCTCAACAATAGTATTTCATCAAATAGCATCATATATCATCTATATTATTTTTAATCAATTCATAAACCTTTGGTTCAAGTTTTCAATCTCATATCTCAATTTCAATTTACATTTCAATTCCTAATTCCACTTTTCCATACTTTCAATAGTTCAACCGATCAAATTCAATCGATTTTTCTCATTTCGTTTATTCAACAGATTTCAATAATAATAATTTGATATTTTAACAAATTTATGAACCTTAAGTTCATACTTCAATTCTCACATTTCAATTCGATTCACAATTCAACTCATAATTTCTTACTCATATTTTCAATAGTTCAATCGATCAAATTTATTTAGTTTTTCTCATTTTAGTTATTCACCCTATTAACAATCCGGACTTTGACAGATACACGGATTCCAACCCAAACACACCAGTACGGCACATTGTGCCTTAACGGTACACAATATACGACACACAAAGTGTCGAATCGGTAACAGTAACAGTAACAGTAGTCGGCATGTAAGTGCCTGATCAGTAAGCCGGCAAAAACCCGCACTCTTCCATATCCTATAGCATGCCAATTATATCCGACTAGTCCGACAAGTTAATAGGGAGATCAATTCTCATTTTAATTTCACTTAATATTCATATCTACCCCTATTAACAAGACTCGGACTTTGGCGGATACGCGGATCCAACCAAACACACCAGATTGGCACCCAGTGCCTCATCGACTCAAGGTCGAAGAATCCCTGAACACTTCCAATCCTATGGCATGCCATTTATATCCAATCTAGCCCGATAAGTTAATAGGGTATTCAAATCATCATTTCATTTTTTTTCTATTTCAAATTCACTTTTCCATTTCCTAATCAGTATATAATTCAGTGATTCACTTTGTTCTCATTTCACTTTCTTAGCCCAAAGTAGACTTTATAGAACACATCGGATATACGGAACAGATACAGAGGTGCATTATGATGCACAGGTGAACAGAGAGCACCAATGTGCTAATAATCAGAGAGCACCAACGTGCTAATATCAGAGAGCACTGACGTGCTAATATCGGAGAGCACCAATGTGCTAATATCGGAGAGCACCAATGTGCTAATATCAGAGAGCACTGACGTGCTAATATCAGAGAGCACTGACGTGCTAATATCAGAGAGCACTAACGTGCTAATGTTCCTTAATATCCCAGTAGTTCTAAATTTCGTCTACTTGGGCATTAAAGCTGAATCTCATATATTTAAATAATTCACATAAATATTTCAAAAAGGATAAATAACAATAATTTAAAATTCTTGTAGTACTTACAACAAAAAGGTTGAAATGATATATGTTATTCTTCCTTCACTCCTTAACCTTCTCTTTTCCTTTTCCTTCAATTCGGTCCTCTCCTTTCTTTCTCAAATTGATTTCATATAAACATATAACATTTATATGTAAAAAAGTAATCAAATAAACTTTCTATATTATTTAACAAAATAAGCATGTATAATATATTTTTATTCAATTCGTATTTTTAATTTATTGTCTAATCAAATTTAAAATCACTAATTACTTTTCAATCAATATACATTTCAATTACTCACATATTTTCTTTATTTAATTTAATTTGATTCAATTCAAATCACTTTTAGTTTCCTATTAATATACCTTCAAATATTCACATAGTTCATAATTTAGTTACGTAATTTAAATAACTTTCTAATTTTCAGTTCATTCTATTTTCACTTCTTATTTCAACCAGTTTCACAGTATTACAGTAATTCATTATATCAATAATTTCATAGTTTAATGCAATACACATAACAATATTCAATAACTTCACAATTCAATTCAGTGCACAAAATAATATTCAGTATTCCATAATTCAGTTCAGTATCAGTCTCAATTTCAGTACTCAATCTTAAATTTATCATTTTACTAAATACTTACACATAATAATGATAAAGTTTGAAAATTAGTGATACAAATATCATCAAAGTCTGGAGATATCACATTATTTTAAATTATATATATTAATAATGGCATATATTTCTAGACTCTACATATACTATATTTGGTCCGAGAACCGACTAAACCATAGCTCTGATACCACTAAATGTAACACCCCTTACCCGTATTCGACGCCGAAATAGGGTACGAGGCATTACCGGAATTACAAATTTATTTATCAGACATTTTATTATAATTTAGCATTTATATTTGAAACCAATCAAAATTAAACATATTGTCCCTTAAACATATTTATTTTTTCTCACTTCATATCTTATTTGAATTTATTTCTCGTCTCAACATACTTAATTATCTTATATTAACATATTAAAGATAATCACATATTTACATATCATGAAAAATATCATTCAATTATCTCATCTTCATAAACATAAATCAGTTAATTCATCATATCAATATTTCACGTACCATCAACTCATATTTTCTTATATCACATAATTAAGTTACACGAACTTATCTGGCTAAATTTGTAGAAATATCAAGATTCAGGGTCATTTTAGAAATTTTCTATTTTCATCGATTTTTCAATCGATCTTAATCTAAATTCATAATTTCATTCAATTTCGATATTTTAATTAATAAAATAATCCATTTCATGAAAACTGGTCATTTCCACATTTTTACAAAATTAATCATAAAATTTACTTTTATTCAATTTAGTCCCTGAGCTTAAAACATTTCGATTTAGCCATACTACTTAAATATTCATACATATTTTCCTCCTCCTTCTCTCCATTCCACATCCTTACTGTATATAATATTCTATAAGTAACATTACCAATAATTTCATTGAATTTCTCATATGTATATTCAAAACTGTCCATTTGAGTTATAGTCACTAAATTATTTATTTCCAGAGCTACAAAACTCCAAATGAAGAACCGTTAATTTTTCCTGAAACTAGACTCGCATATCTTCTTCCTATAAAATTTTCAGAATTTTTCGTATGGCCAATCAATACCAGATTATTCTTAAAGTTTCCCCTGTTTTACTGTTTGACTGTTCTGACCTCTCTTCACTACGAATCAAATTACTCTTCGTACAGAATTCATATGACCTTCTTATTTATTTCATTTGAAAATAGACTCATTCAGGATTCTAAACATATAAAGTTAAGCCCCTAATTATTTTTATTCAATTTGTTATGATTTTTCAAAGTCAAAACAGGGGATCCCGAAATCCCTTTAAACTAGTCTTACAAAAATATAAATATCTCAAATTACAGAATTTCTTTGCTTTTCCCGTTTCTTTCATATGAAAATAGACTCAATAAGCTTTAATTTCATATCTCATTCAGCTTCTAATTCCACTTATACGATTTTTAGTGATTTTTCAAAACTAGTCTACTGCTGCTGTCCAAACTGTTTTAGTGCAAACTGTTTATTACCATTTTTCCCCTAAGCTTTCAATAAATGATAATTTCGTCCCTGCTCAATTAACTTCTCAATTGAGCTGATTTTTCTCAATAAACACCTTATTCTATCACTTTAAACTACTTTATAATCTTTGGGAATCAGAATTCCAGTAATAGACTTTAATTCCAAACATTTTCACAATTTAATCCTTAAAATCAATTTCTAACTAGGTATTCCATTAATTAAACCCCTAATTCATCAATTTGATCCACATAACTCATGTTCAAAGATCTAAGAATTCCTAGAATTTCAACTTAATTCAACAAAACTTTTGTTCTAAAACTTATAAACATCAAAATTAGAAGAAAATGACTAAATTAGCTTACCTATTAAACATCCAAGCTTTAAATCATCAATTTCTCCTTTTTCTTTCTTTCTTTCTTTCTTTCCCCTTGCTTTCGTCTTGTTCTCTGTTTCTTTTTCTGTTCTGTTTCTCTTCTCCCCCCTTTCTCTTTTTTTTTTGTTTGTATATATAATAATATATAATAATAATATAATAATATAATATATCTTAAACCAAAAAATCTCAGATTTTCTTCACAAATAACCGCCTCAACTAATAAAATGGCTTAATTGCCATTTTGGTCCTTTATACTCTCTTTAATCTATAATGAAACTTTTACACCTTTTTCAATTTAGTCTTTTTCATTTAATTACATATCCAAACGTTAAAATTCCTCAACTAAACTTTAATAATAACTTAATGACACTCCATAAATATTTCTAAAAATATTTATGGCTCACTTTATGAATTCGAGGTCTCAATCCCTCGTTTTTGGCCCAATTTTTTCTAATTAATTCTTTTAGTTCCCAAAATTCACTAATTTTAAAATATTTCTAAAATCACACTTAACTTATAATTATCGATTAACATTTTTTTTTCGTCAGATTTAGTGATCTCAAATCACTGCTCCGACACTATTGAAATTGGGCTGTTACAAAAAGATTTGTGAATTTATTTTGAAAAGAAATTTAAATTTCAACAAGTATTTTTTTAGTTAATTTTTTATATAGTTTCAATTTTATATATTATTTTAATAGTTTTATGTATCAATTTAATTTTTAATTATTTTTAAAATAATATTTTACTCTTCCATTTGCTATTTCAAAACTAATTCAACTTTAGTATAAATTAAATTAATCATTATTTAATTAGCACAAATATGTATTTGAAATTATAAAATATATTATTTAATAAATAAAAAATTATATAAAGTCATGTGCAATACATATAAGTAAAAGTATCGTATAGGTTTTTGTACTGAGAGTCAGGTTGCATTTTACCTGTTTTAGTTAAAAACGGGTAAAATAGTCATTATACTTTAGATCAATGAGCAATTTAATCATTTCTATTAAAAATTTCATCAATTTTTACTATCAAAAATCAATGTGGCTAATAAAATAACTAGATAGGTGTACCTTATGCTAATGTACAATGACTAATTTTTAATAGTAAAAATCGATGGAATTTTTAACCGAATGATCAGTTTGATCTTTTATATAACTTATAGAGACTAATTTACCCATTTTCTAAGTAGAAGGGACCTCCATGGTACTTTTACCACACATGATATTAGAAGCTAATTTTGTTAAAGATAGGTTCTAAATTTCACTAATTAATAATATTAACAATATAGTATAGATTTTTTAATTTAAATTTTCAAAATATTAAATATAAATTGAATCTCAAATATCGCTATAAGTGTCTCAAATACTGGTATAAATATATAACAATAACCTTTTTATAACATTTAAATATTTGGCAAAACAAACGGAGTTGCAAAAACGAAGATTGATGATAAAAATACCATAAAGGTTGTAAGAGTCAGATTGCATTTTGACTCTTTTATTAAAACATAGGTAAATTAATCCCTCTCTATTAAATCAAAAAATAAATTAGTAATACTATTAAAAAATATCATTTAATTATATTATTTAAAACTGATCATTATATATTAGCATAAAATAAATGAATAGGCTAAATATTACTATATTTATTATTCTATTAATTATGTTAATTTTTTAAATATTTTTATAAAATTTAAATATTTAATCAAATTATTTGAATTAATTAAATCGACAAATCAATATTCCGAAGGATTCCAATATCTATCTAGTTTTAAAAATATTGTTATAAATTCATTAGATGAGAAGAGATAAGAAATGGAGGTGTGATATAACAAATATCCAAATAAACTGCACATCCCAAGGTAGAGGGCACACATTTCGAAAACTTTTTCTTATCCTACGCTCTGCCCATCTTTCTACTCAAATAGGAATAGGTGGTGGCGTCAGAGTTTACGCAGGTAAAGCCATGCATCTCTCTAAAAATAGCAAACATACAAAGTAACGCTTTCATTTGAGGATGATGATGATTGCCTGCCTTATCGGTGGTGGTTCCAACACTCCAATAGTGGCGGACACGCCTCAAACACCAATCCAATATTTTGGCATTATTCTCTTTTAACTTGCTTGCTGACTCGGTTAGTTTCAACTAGATTAGCAAATGACTTTCTAGACGAAAACGCCCATCGTTGCTATCCCTGCTCAGGTGTGAAGTTGGAATATTGTTGAGCTCAAATTTAATTTAAAATTCGAATTTTAATATTCAGTTTGAGTTTAATTAAATCTTTATTTTTAAATTTAAGTTTGATTAAGTTTATTTATTTATTATTATACTTAAATTTTAAATTGACTCAATAATCAAGTTTAAAGTTAATAATTAGGGATAATGTAGTAGGGACAAAGTCAAAAAAATTGTTTGGAAGGAGAATAGAATTAAGTTACATACTTTTACATTAGTAAAAATGAAATTTCACCATTTTAATAATTTATATATTTATTCTACAATGTAATTTTATTATATACTAATTTAAAATTTTATAAATTATAAATAAATAAAATAGTAAAATTTTCAATTTAAGAGGCGGGCCCTTACTAACCATTGGCTTCACCCCTATATATTAAGGGTGACAAGGCCCAACCTCTTTAAATTGAAACTTCTAATTTTTAATTATTTTATAATTTATAAAATTTTAAATTAGTATATAATAAAATTATATTTCTCTCTTAAAATGATAAAAAATTTAATTTAGTCTTTTAAAATTATAAAAATATAAACTATTAAAATTATAAAATTATGTTATTGATCGTGCCAAAATTTTGAGTATTGTGAAATTGTAATTTTTGAGTTTTTTTTTCTATATAATATCGTGTTGATTGAGTATGTTGTGTTTATATCAAACTTTTGTCTACTTTTCATTTAATTAAATGTTAACTTTTTCTAATATTATAGAAAATAATAAAATATAAACTCAGTTAATCAACTCAAGTAAAATAAATTATTTCAAGACGATAAAGCTGAGATGAACCTATAAAAAAACCGATATCCACTTCCTCTTTACTCTCTCATATATATGGGACCCTAGGGGAAGAACTTGACATCTTATAAAATGGAAAATTTTTTTTATCCTTTAAATTTTATAATATTTTATTTTAGTAAATAGTAAAAGCACCTTGATCTTCTTAAAAATAATAAACTTTAATCTTTAAAAAATTTATAATGATATAAATTATTAAAGCAATGATATTTTTTATTTTAAAAATATATAATTTAATTTTGACTTTATAGAGACGACGTTGATAAAAAATATGTAATAAATTTATAAAAAATTAAATTTAAATAAAATTTTGGCTGAAATAGTAAAGATGAGGCAGTAAAGATTGAGGTTTAAATAAAATTAAATTTTATGATTCTCATTATATGTATCTATTTTTTAGATTTATCAGAATATAAAAATATAAATACCTTCAAAATAATGTTTGTTAATTTGTAAAGAGTTAAACTTTTACTAATTTCATAATTACACTGAGATCCGATAGTCATCGATTTTCTACTCGATAATAACATATTTTTATTTTAAAAAAAGTTCAAGACAGTATGAGGCTGTCCCTTCCTGACAAATTTATCAAAACATTTTTTTAAATATAACAAAATTATATTTCTAACTAAAATCTAATAAAAAATAACCTCATATTTAATATTGAAAAAAGTTATTAAAATATAGATGTGGATAATATAATTATTAGCTTCTAAATTTAGAAATTAGGTTCATTTTAGTCATAAACTTCGATTCTGTCAAGATTTGATGATCTGACCAATATTATTGAAACAATAGTAAATTAGATGAATTGAGAACTAATTGATATAACCCCAGAACAAATGGGCTAAATCAATTGACTTGAAAATTGATAAAAGTCTAAGAGAGATAAAAAGTGATAGTTGAAACGATTTAATGATTTTCTTTTTTACTTTTTAAATTTTTATGAGTTTTTAATTAATTATTTAATTATTATTACTCAGACGATCGAATCGATCGAAATGCTTGAATTGAGAACTAATGATCTAACTAATTTAACCACTGATCTGATTATTAAAACACTAAATCTGCCATCCTGAGATTTTATCACATAGTCACCTAAAATTTTATATAATTATTTTTTAATTTTAAAGTGATGCCAAAGTTGAGCTGAAAATTATATTATGTGAAAAATTTCGGGTGTGAGAAATTTTTTTTTCTTTCAAAATCAAATGTAAATGTTAAAATCTGAAATAAAATCGAGTTTTAAGACAAAATCAAGACTGAAAAAGCTACCAGCCTTTGCCAATTGCCATTCCTATATATAGTCCACCATTTTTACACGTTACAAGCACTCATTCAAGCATCCATTTTCAAAATTCCAGAGGTTTTTAGTAACCAAATATGATTGGCCTTGGGAGTTACGGTTACACTGCACCATCTTCCAAAAAAATCAACGCCTACGATGTTCCTCAAGGCGTCGATATTCGTGGTCGATTCGATGAAGAATTCGCTAAGATTTTAACAAAGGATGCCTTACAATTCGTCGCTGATTTGCAGAGAGAGTTCAGGAACCCTATTAAGTATGCGATGGAATGTCGCAAAGAGGCAAAAAGACGATACAATGAAGGGGCGTTGCCTGGTTTCGATCCTGCAACGAGGTATATTAGAGAAGGGAAATGGACTTGTGCGCCGGTTCCGCCTGCGGTGGCTGATCGGAGGGTCGAAATTACAGGGCCGGTGGAGAGGAAGATGATCATCAACGCTCTTAACTCGGGAGCTAAAGTGTTTATGGTGAGTGATGTTTGTTAGTTATATGTCACTTTTGAATTCGTCTTCCATTTGTTTGATAAATTGCGCAGCTTGGGATTTTCTTTTCTTTGGCATTCTGATAAATATAACGCAAAAGTTTTTGATGATCGGTGAGTTTGGCCATCAGCTCAGGCGACCTCTTTAAAATGGTAAATTTCATATTTGGGACTTTAAGGTTTATAAAATTATAAGTTAATACAAGTTAAAATTGGATTTTAACCTCATAAATGATAATTTTTTATTTAAGAAATTATAAAGCTAAGCTAATAAAAAGTTAAAATTACATTTTTAGCTCTTATAAAAATATAGAAAAAAAATTGTTTCACCCCTGCCCTCAACTTTCTAAAATGATCGAATTTAATTATCTTTTAGAAAGAGTCAAATTGTTATTTTTCAATGGAATTATTAATTAAAACATTAATTTTTTATACATGATAGCTCACACGACAATCTACGTATACTTTATACTAATTTCTTTTTGAAATTAAAAATTCTTATTGTTGGAATATTTTATAATCTTTAAATTATTTGTTGACAGGTTTATAAGATAAAAAATATAATGTCAACGTGAAATATACGTAAAATGGCACACTAATATTGTTAAAGATTAATATTCTAATTAATCCTTCCATTAAAAAAGTAATTTGATTTATTTTGAAAAGTTAACAAGTAAATTTAACTTTTAAAAAGGACCAAATTGATAAAGTTATAAATATTAAAGACCAAAATTGTTATTATATCTTTTCCTTTCACAGGCTGATTTTGAGGATGCACTGTCACCAAGTTGGGAAAATCTTATGAGAGGTCAAATAAACTTAAAGGACGCAGTGGAAGGGACAATAACGTTCAACGACAAAACAAGGAACAGGGTTTACAAGCTGAATAATGAAATAGCAAAGCTATTTGTCCGGCCACGAGGTTGGCACTTACCGGAGGCTCATAT
This sequence comes from Gossypium australe, assembly GCA_005393395.2. Lineage (NCBI taxonomy): Eukaryota > Viridiplantae > Streptophyta > Magnoliopsida > Malvales > Malvaceae > Gossypium > Gossypium australe. The sequence continues at coordinate 106,856,978 of CM016620.1, read as the reverse complement.
TTTCATCGACGGGGAGCCTGCAACTGGTTGTCTAGTTGATTTTGGCCTTTATTTTTACCACAATTATGCCACTTTCCGCAACACTCAAGGTCAAGGCTTTGGACCCTTCTTTTATCTTCCTAAGATGGAGAATTCAAGGTAATTAATCTGTCTCAAATTTTAAAATTTATTATTCATTTAATATTAAAAAATATTTAACTTTAGCGTTTTATTCATTGACAACGGGTTAACCTTATACTTGAGTGATAGGAATTGTGATTTATGATTAATTTAGTAATGCTTCTCATGTTTTTGAGGAAAAAAAATATTCTGGGGAGAAGTTAAAATCTAAAAAAGTGATTTTAGACCACTTTTTGGCTTGAGAGAAGCAAGTACTTTTTTGTCCCCAATATGGTGTGTGGTGCGTTAAGTTAATTAAAATTTTAAGAATTTATTGAGATTTTTTCCAAAAAAAATCGAAGATCTAATTAAAATTTTTAATTTTTTAGATTAATAGAATTAAAATAAATTAGAAAAAAATTAAGTGAAATTTTTAAAGAAATTAAAAGTCATAATGAAATTTTTAAAAATTTAAAGTTAAATTAAATTTTTTAAATAAAATTTTCAAAAATTTTAGGGAGGCAAAGGCCTTAGCCTCCATAACGGTTCCCCATTAGTGTGGGGAAATACTAGATTATAAAATTTATAAAAATTAAAAAAACTTATAACAAAAGAATTTAAAAAATAGTTATAAATTAAAAAAAATATCTTAATAAATACTAGGTTATGACATATTCAGATATTGGTAAAAAACAATTATTAAGAATTTCTAGATTTTATGTAAAAAGATAAAGATACATTTGAGTTAATATTTATTGCTTTGTTAAAATAAGAGCATTTTAATAATTTAACAATTGAGTTGAGATTTGATATTTTATATAAAAGTATAAAAATATACTTGAGTTAATATTTATTATTTTGTTAAAATAAAGGCCTTTTAGTAATTTATTAATTCAATTGAGACAGATGATTCTGACTCAATTAAAATTTTTATATATAGCATAGATATAAATATAAGGATGAGTTGAGGCGAATTTTACTTAAATTTATCTTAATTTAACCTTAAAAATTTTAATAGAGAGATACCGACTCAACCCACTTTCGAAAAAAAAACACCCCTATAAGGTTAGTAAAAAAATTTGTGATGGTTATAACATAGCATTTTAGGGTCATAAAATCTAGAGTTGATATTCAACAAAGTGATGAAAATTATGTTACCTGCTGAATTTGCAGGGAAGCAAAGATATGGAATAGTGTGTTTGAGAAGGCAGAAAAGATGGCAGGCATAGAGAAAGGAAGCATAAGAGCGACAGTTTTAATCGAAACACTACCAGCAGTCTTCCAAATGGATGAAATCCTTTATGAGCTCAGGGATCACTCTGTTGGTCTCAACTGTGGCCGATGGGATTATATTTTCAGCTACGTTAAGACCTTCCAAGGTCACCCGGACCGGTTGTTGCCGGATCGGGGTCAAGTCGGTATGACCCAACACTTCATGAGGAGTTACTCTGATCTCCTCATCCGAACCTGCCATCGACGCGGCGTCCATGCCATGGGCGGAATGGTATGTATAAATATAATTATGACATTTCAATTCATGTAATACATAAATATAGAGGTGTTTATGAGTAAGATCGAATTAGATTTGAATTGAACTCATATACTATATCAACATCACACATAGTTCTCTAAATTTAGTTCGGTTCAAAATATGAGCCTCAAATTTTAATCAAACGATTAACTTAAAACTAGGTTTTTAGAACCGGATTGATGGTTGAACAAATGAGGCTGTCAATTCCCAGTTTAACTGATTCAATTTAATAAATTATTTAAAAAATAAAAAAATTAGGAAAAATACGTTCAACTAATTTAATCCCTTATTTCAGATTGGTACCTTAGCTAATTATCGGTCCTACCAATCGATCTAATTTTGAAAATAGTACTTAAAACTACTAAGTCCATATTTTTAAAAAAATAGTATTTTGTTAATATTTAATCTTTTTATAAATTTTTTATCAAATTTGTTAGCATAATCAATTTAATTTTTTTATTATAATATTATATATTTAATTTTCATATATATATATAAAGAAAATAAAAATAATATTATAAAATTAAAAATCTAAGCTTTGACTCATATTCTAAATGAGTATTTTTTTAGACCCAAACTCATTTTCGTGCCTAAAAGTTTTTTGCTCAAATATTCCCAATATTCTCATATATTGAGTAAGCTTTCATTTTTGAGACAGTAACCTAATCCGGACCTTGAACATGTTCAGATCCCACCTATAACTAATGTTTTAAAGCCGAATCAGTGGTCGAACTAGTCAAGTCATTGATTTGTTGGTCAAATCAGTGCGATTAAAAAATTATTAAAAATCTAAAGGAAATTAGAAATCTTAATCGGTTTGTACTAACTAATTCCTGTTCTAACTTATTCAAAACCCTGATCAATTTCTAATTTAACTAGTTTGACCGGCTAATCTGATCCGGTTCAATCCTTGCCTATTACATGCAGCATTTTACATTCAATTTTGTGTTTTTAATGTGTTAATGAAGGTTTCAATTGTCTTAAACAGGCAGCACAAATTCCCATTAGAGATGATCCAACAGCAAATGAAGCAGCCTTTGAACTTGTAAGAAAAGATAAACAGAGAGAAGTTAAAGCAGGGCATGATGGAACATGGGCAGCTCATCCAGGTCTCATCAAAACCTGCATGGAAGTTTTCACCAACGCCATGGGGAACACTCCGAACCAAATCGAAACTGTCAAACGCGACGACGCTTCCAACTTAACTGAAGACGATCTATTACAAAGGCCTCAAGGTGTTCGTACGATGGAAGGCCTTCGTTTGAACACTCGTGTCGGGATCCAATACTTAGCAGCTTGGTTAACCGGTTCGGGTTCGGTCCCGCTTTATAACCTAATGGAAGATGCTGCGACAGCCGAGATCAGTAGGGTTCAAATCTGGCAGTGGTTGAAATATGGTGTTGAATTAGACGGTGATGGACTTGGGGTTCGAGTGAACCATGTGTTCGGGCGAGTGGTTGAAGAAGAAATGGCTCGGATCGAACGTGAGGTCGGAAAAGAGAAGTTTAAGAAAGGAATGTATAAAGAAGCATGCAAGATTTTTACTCGCCAATGCACTGCTTCAACTTTGGATGATTTTTTGACACTTGATGCTTATAATTATATTGTCATTCATCATCCAAATTATGTTTCTTCTAAGCTTTGATGTAGCTTTCCATGAAAGCTTAGAATTATGGGGTTTGAGTGAAAAAAAAATAGTGCCATTGCTAAATAAGCAAATAATCATAATCGTCATTTTCACTGTGGGGTTTTAAGGGAAATGGTTCAATAAGGTATTGTAGATGATGTTTTATTTCAATGTTGGTTTTTAATGTATTATTTAAAAGTTTTCATTTAAGTTACTAGATTTATAAAATCGTTGTTGTATGGCTTTTTTCTGTTTGCACCGCTTGCACCAGTAGAAAGCTTTTTTTCCCTTCTATTCTGCAGTTTAGTTTTTTTCCTGGAACAACTTTGAACATCAGAAAATTACGAATCAAAATTCAAATAACTTTCTTCTCCTTTATTTGACATTGATCTTCAGATCACCTTTGATTTAAAGTAAGTTCTTCTACTTACTAATGGGTATTGATACGCCGTACCAATGATCGAATCATCACTTAAAACTCACTAGCCGGACATAAAAAGAAAAGAAAACTTAACAGCCTAATGACTTAATTAAAAACTTTCAAATAGTTTACTGACTTAATTGAAAACTTTTGAATAATTTAGTAACTGTTTTGTAACTTTTTAAAGTTAAGTGGCCAAAATATAAACTTACTAATAATTTAGTGATTTGGTGACTCTAGGTGTAGTTTACTCTGTGTAGCCAAGTGCGGAGCAATTACTGCCGAAAGCATCTAAGTACTAAGGCCACCCGAAGATGAGTGCTCTCCTATTCTAATTTACCCAGAGCCTTCGATAGCACAATTGAGACGACAAGGGGTTCTTCGCTCCTACGGGGATCGATCGAGACATAAATTTTGAGAATTCAAGAGAAGGTTATAACGAGACAAGCCGTTTATCATTACGATAGACGTCAAGTAGAAGTGCAATGATGTACGCAGTTGAGGTATCCTAACAGATCGATAGATTTGAAACTTGTTCTTACATGACCCAATCAATTTGATCAGGCACATGATTTCAAAATTTGATCAGGCACATGGTTTCAAAAAATATTCTTGCTTAAAAAATAAAAGTAAAATTATGGTTTTTTCCTATTCACTTCTTGTACCATTATTTTCAATAAATATAATTTATTTTTTTATAAAATTTTTAAAATTAAAATTAAAATTAAAATTAAATAAATATAAAACATAAAATATTTGTTATATATAAAAATAAAATTAGTGCCATTGCTAAATAAGTCAACAATCAATCATCATTTTGAGTGTTGGTTTTTAAAAAGGTTCAATAAATATGGTTCAAATGTAGTTTTATTTCAGTAAATATGGTGGAATTGATTTTTATTTTTTTTTTATTTTTGGAAATTGAGTACTTCTTATTTCTTTATGGTCAAAATATTTTAGTTATTGAAACTAAAAATTAAAGTTACTTAAGAAGAAAAACTGTACAACAATGCAAAACAACCCTAATTGCACAAATTAAAAAAACACTTATAAATAACAAAATAAAAATATTTAGTTAAAGTATCATGGAGTTTTCTGTACTAAAAATTAGATTGTATTTTGCCTTAGTTACTCAAAAAAGGGTAAATTAATCTTTATACATTAGATTAAAGAGTAAATTGGTTCTTTTTATTAAAAAAAATCATCCAATTCTATTATTAAAAACTTGTATGGATGGTGGAATAAACAAATAGTTAGTTACACGTGGCATGCCACGTCTAACTCATGATAATATATAGAGACTAGTCTTTAACCGTAAAAATAGATAAGATTTTTAATAAAATGACCAATTTGCCCTTTGATTTAACCTACAGAGACTAATTTATTTTAAATAGAGGAGATAAAACGCAAGCCAACTCTTAATACAAGAGCTTTGATGACACTTTTACTCTAGAATTGCCTCTCCAAAAGCACAAAGTTTCTATTAAGCTCGTCAAATGAGGCAATCAATAACATAGTAAAAGAAAAGTATAGTGAAAGTTCAAAAAATTATAACAATAGTAGAATTCATATGATATTTGAGCCTGCTTGAGTTGATATTGATGCTTGTATCACGTGATTGACTGATAATTCATTTTATCTAGACATAACATTACAATCATGAGTGATTTACCACCGAACTAAGTAAATAATTTTCGTGTTTTATTTTACCTAATTGTAGTATATTTTAACCTATAACATTATAATTTTCTTTTCCAACATCTTTTGCAACACACATGCATATGGACTTTCGGCCCACTAGACATGCATAGGATGGGATCAATAGGGTGATTGTCTTGTTAACTATTGTCCCCTCGTCTGTTTTTTTTTAATATTGTTTGAATTGGATTGGATTATTCAATCAATTCACTCTCAATCTAAAAATAAATTTTGAATCAATTAACTTAAAAATTAGTACAGATCGATTGAATCGAGTGATTAAACCAAATTTATTAATTATTATTAATGATTTTTAATCAAATAGGTTAGATTGATGAACCAATAATTTAATTGATTCAACCATAAATGTGATTTAAAAAATAATCCTTTATTCTCGTGTTTTAATTGGTTTTTGAAGGAGGTTGCGTTGGAGGGCCCGGGGGCCGGGGTGGGGGGGGGGGGGTGGGGGTCGTTTTGGACGGTCTGTTGGGTATCGGTCATTGTCCCTTTTGCTTCATTGTTTTGTGCTGTATTTAGTGCACGTTTCTACTGTTGGTGGAGTTTCTAATAAAGTTAAATTAATATATTTTTCAAAAAAAGAAACAAAAAAGGAATTTTAAAATTTAAGGTTAAATATGCATTTTGATACTTGAATTCAGCCTTAAGATTCGATTTAGTATGAAATTGTTTTGGTCCAATTAGGTACTTGAAGTTGGCTTAAAGTTCAAATTAGTTTAAATAACTAAGGGTCAGCTTGATAAACCATTAAAAATTTTCAATATTTAAGATTTTAAATGTGTTTGCTAATCATTTTAATTTTTTACTTAACATAAAATTTTCAACAAAAGAGTGTTGAAGAATATAAGTAGGTAGATAGCTACTTATCACTTAATGTAGAAAATATTAAGTTGATTTTATTTATTAAAAAATTAAAAAAATTATCATTTCTCATTAAAAAAATTGAGATATTCAAATTATCATATTTATTTTTCATCCAAAACTATAAAAAAACACATAAAATATTAAATTGATAAGATTAAAATTTAAAATAAATAAACTTTTAAAAATCAATATTTGTTTTTATCAAACAACACAATTATATTCAATACTTATATTTTCTAATTTACCAAACAATTTTCTAATATAAATTCAGCACTTGTACTACTTTGAACCAAAAAACCAAGTTTAGGTACCTAATCGGACCAAAATAAACTTTAAATACTAAATTGAACCTTAAAGCCAAATTTAAGTACTTAATTGGACCAAAACAAATCCTTAAGTACCAATTTGAACCTTGATACTAAGTTCAGATACCAAAAATTAAATCTCTATTAACATAGTTTTCTTCATTTACATTAAGAAAAATTCAACTCTTTACTATTAGAATTAACATAAATGAATATAAATACCCATTAAATGCAAGATCAATTATACCCAAGGTCACTATACTAATAGTAAGTTTATATTTTGGTCACTCAACTTCAAAAAGTTAGAAAATGGTCACTTAACTATTCAAAAATTTTCATATAAGCCATTGAGATGTTAAAATCATTGTTGTATGATCTTTCTCTGTTCGCACTGCTTGCACCAATCAAAAGCTCTCTTTCCATATATCTTCTTCATTTCATTTTTTTTCATGAAGCAACTTTGAATGTCACGAATCTATAAACTAAAAAAATTAAAATAGTTTTCTTTTCTGATCTCCGATACTGATCATCAAATTGATTTGAATCTAAGGTATGTTATTCCACTCCTTGATTGGTACTAATTTATTGTATCGATTGTCAAATCGTTGTTTGGAGCTTGCTAGCTAAACTTTTAAAAAAATAAAATTAACAATCCAATAACTCCAATAATTTTTTTGAATAATTCAGTAACTTAAATAAAAACTTTCGAATAATTCAATGACCATTTTGTAACTTTTTGAAATTGAATGACCAAAATATAAATTTACTAATAATTTTGGACCTTAGATGTAATTTACCCTTAAATGGATTGTGGACAAATCAATGTCAACTTTATAGCCTTAGATAGTAAGCAACTTTTGGGTGTGACTGAATAATTAGCTTCTACTAACAGGGAGAAAAGAAAGAAGATAATATAGTTTAATTTAGTTTAAGTTTAATTTATTTAAATTAAGTCCTAGAGTGATGGGTGTCTTTGCAGGAGACAATATCCATGTCAACTTATAGAATAGACCTAAAACTAACTAGGTTTATTTATTGTAATAGTTTTGTATAGGTATAATGATAAGTTTAGTACTCAATATTTACATATTTTGTCAATTTAGTCATTAGTTTTTTTTAAACTAAATTTAACCATCAACTTTTTAAAAAGAGCCAAATTACTATTTTCAATGGAAATACTAATTAAAACATTAAATTTTTAAAAGATGACAATCCTTATGATAATCTACATGTACTTCATGCTAATATTTTTGAATTTTTATGAATTTTTTTAGTTTTTAGCCGAAGTGGATTCCTCTCATTTTTAATCTATATTAATATATTTAATTGTTGAAATTTTTTATATAAAATAAATAATTATAATTTTTAATGTATACCAAATTTATTTATATAAATAAAATATTAATTGTAGAAAATCTCCCTATACATATTAATCATCATTACAGTGGAGAGTTTGGAAGTTGTGAATGATAATATATATTTATAGCAACCAATAACTTTCTGCATGGTGAATCAAAATATTTACCCAAAAAAGGTGACCTAACTATAATTATACTAAAAAATTATAATCTAAGATTATCATGTCTCCCTTCAAATCTTCACTCACTTTAATCAAAGATTCCACTAACAAATTAAATTAAGATACTTTTTGAAAACCCAACTAAAAAAATTTATTTATATGGATTTTAGCCTCTAAAAATAGAAATTAACTTTCAAGCCTTAATATAATTTTTACCAGGAAACTAATAAAGTAAAATATTTTATAAACAAAACAAATCTCATCCTCACCTTTAGTATAGAGTAGTTTTAAAATTAGTGATTAGGGTTTACTACGCTAATGAGTTTATTGAAGACGAAAGGTTAATTATTAAGTGCACTCGGGTACATATTTTAGGCAAAATTAAAATTTATTTCTTAATTATTAATTTTCAAACTTTAGTTAAAAGAATGTGAATTTTCAAAAATAATTTTACATAAATATATATATATATATATATATATATATCATTTTCATCAACCACCAAAGGTGTTAAAAGCTAAAAGCAAATAACATGCTGTATTGTCTTTAAGGATAATTTTAACCTAACTTTGATATGATTAAGGCATATAATTAATATGCACTCTTTTGTTCCATTAAATATAATTTACACTCTTCTATCATACGCTCTCTTAATATGTCAATGGTTTGCTGAGGAAATTAGATTATTTTACTTCATTTTTTTTAATATTTGTTGAAAGTTGGATGTCATAATATCAAATTTAGTTCCCAATGTTTATGTCTTTTGTTAATTTAGTTTTTTTTTTGAGTTGAATTTAATAATTATATCCTTTTAGAAAGAGTCAAATAGTTAGTTTTTAATGAAAATACTAACTAAAATGTTAAAATTTTAAACATTACAGCCCGTATGACAATTCACATGTACTCAATACTAATTTTTTGAATAATTTTTATAATTCTAAAATCATTTGTTAACATGACATATATAACAAATAGTATCATGTCAGCATAAAATATATATAGATTGCCACGCAGGTTACTATGTCGATAAAAAAATAATTTACCTCTTTCTGAAAGGTTAATAACAAAATTTACCTAAAAAAGATCAAAATGATAAAAGATGTAAGTTAAATTTAACATTATGCTAATATAAAATTATAAAAATAAAAAAAATAGGAAAAACATAGCTAGAATATGCAAAAATAACTCTCTAGGAACACAATAATTTTGCAGAAATAATATCGGGGTATACACATAAATTAAAAGAGAAACCAACATGGGTGGTTCAGAATATTAACCCTACTATTTATATTATTTGGATTTGGGTGTAAGTGTTAAACACGATTAAATTAAGACAAGTTTGTAGTACTTTTTAAATACTACAAGTGAATTGATGGTACGTTAAATTTCGTATTTTTTATATATTTAATTTTTTTTACTATACCTACAAGATATTTATTACACTTTAAACTCATTTGTGAAGTTCATAAAACTTCCTATAAGATAATTTTCCTTCAATTAACACTTCATTAACTCGTCATGTGAAAATTAGTTTAAATTTGTATATAAAATTAAGTTTGAAATGATGTACATTAGAAGTGAGACATAGTAAGCGGTGAAAATACTTGCGAAGTCTCTTTATTATAAGAACATGATTAAATTAGGTCATTTATTAATAGATAGATCAGTCGGATCCTTATACTATTAAAAAGAATCAAATAATACTAAATTGAAATAAGTTAACATTTAATGTTTAAAAAAATTACATGAAAATTATTATTTTTCATTTACAGCTCACCTTCAAACAAAATATTTCATTTGTATAATCATAAAATGCTTTCAAAATATAACTTTGTTAAACAATAAATGACATTTTTTAAATAGTAAGGGTGTGTTTAGTTTGCTGAATCTCAGATTACATTTGGTTTGTCGAATCTCAGATTACATTTCATAATAGGATTACGAATGTCGTAACCATTTTCCAACAAAACGGGAATCGACTTTAAAAAACGAGGAGTCGCCACCGATCATTTTGGTGTGATCGGGTCACCTTTGTTTTAATAAATATTTCGATTTACTAAAACGTCATTTTTGGTCTACGAAAATTCGAGAAAACGGGTTCGGGAGTCGGTTACGTGCGAGGAAGGATTAACACCCTCACAACGCCCAAAATCGGTACCAAATTGATTGATTAATGTCCCAAAGCTGAAAACTTGAAAATATTTAGGGCGAAAAGAAATGAAGGAATAGATTAATTAAATCGGGATTGAATCTCAAGATTAACTCGTTTCAAAGGAATAAAATTGTCATACCCAGCACGTTAGGATATGACGCCTTTATACTTTGACGTTGAGATCATCTTTGATCTTCAAATCGATTGAAGAAGGGTATTCGAATATTTAGTCGAACAGAAAAATCAACACCCAGCACGTTAGGATGTGATCGTTCGAACTTCTAAATACTCGAATATTGTCTTGTTCCTTTGAAAACCTTTGAGTAAAATGTCAACTTTGTAAAAAATGCACTTTTTATTTTGAAACATAATCTAAAATTTGGCTAAAATAACATGCAATATAATATGATATAATATATAGTTCAAAAAAAGAAAAAAAATATAGTGTATAAAAATTTAATGAAAACGATTTTGACCCAAATAAAGGTAACAAACAATCATCAAGAAATACATATATATTTGTACCCTTAATACACTAGTATATAGACAATGAATAACACGGACGACTTAATACGACATAAAATAATAAGATAGAATAAAAGTTAATAATGATAATGGCAAAGGATGAGCGAGATATAATATATGCTCATATATATGTATGAAAATAATGTATTAGTAGTAACAATAATAATAAAAATACTAATAATACAAAATATGTATACTATAATAATATAGATATAGCAATAATAATAATAATAATAATACTAGATAATAGTAGTAAGATCAAAAAACCACAAACTAATTTGAAACGAATCTAATTGAATAAAAGGAATTTTGGGGTCAATTTGAAACAAAACAGGGGAAAAAGGTCTGTTTGAATCGCGCGTGAGAAGAAGGGGACCGAAATAGAAATTAATCCCGCCTTTCAAGACGACATCGTTGTAACGAGGATAAAACTGAAACGCATAGCAAAATACAGGGCACGATTGCAAAAAGGAAAGAGGCAGGGTAGGGCTTGATTAAGCGACAGCACGAAAAAGGGGGACTTGTTGCGCAAATTTCCCGTTAGAACGAGAGGACGCAGACCCAGGAGCGGACCCGGGTCGACGCGCGGGTTGCCTCTGCATGAAACGGCACCGTTTCAAACTTTGCTTAAAAGGTAACTTTCCCCTTTTTTCATTTTCACCGTCCTTCCCAAAATTTTTTTTTCAGATTCCCCCTTCCTTCTTTCTCCTCCCCGACGCTTCGGTTCCCCTCTCTGTTCTCTCACCTCGACTATCGGGCTACCCCGTCTTCTCGATCGACCCTCATCCCCCGTTTACCCGCTGAAGCGCCGTTATCCACGGGGAACGACGGCGCGCGATGGCCCGGCCTGGGTGGTCAACACCCTCGTCTACCTCGATGGCGACGGAAAGACCGAGGGCTTAACCTCGAAGGTAAACCCTGCCCTTCTCCCTTTTGTTATTGGTTTATTTCTTGTAAAAAATTTCAGAACAGTAAAATAAAGGACTGAAACTGGATGAAAACAGTGGGGAAAATAAGACCAAAAATGGAGTTAACCTTCGAGTTTTTATTCTTTGATTTCTGCTATTCGTTGAAAGAACAAAATTACTAGGACTCTTCGTAGTTATTTTCTTTATACTCTCTGTTTCTTATTTCCTCTTGGTGTTTTCGTGAAGACAAACCGAACCCCTATTACATAAATTTTTATGGCTTTATAGCCAAATACGCTATTCTCTTCTATTATTCAACTGTTTCTCCCATCTTTTCTCTGTTTTCGCCCTCTCTGCTCTTGCTTTTTGTCTTGTGTGATCTGCAGGGTATGGGCGAACGATGCTGGTGGAGGCGTGCGGGTGCCTGATCGATGCGAGGCGTGTGCGGGGGCCGAGGGGGCGTGCGAATCTGGAGAGGTGCGCGTGTGTGGGGAATTGGAGCGGTGCGCGTGGCACGTGGGAATCTGGAACGACGCCCGGGGTGCGTGGGGAGCTGGAGGCGCGCGTATGGTCGACGCGCGGGGCAGGTGAAAAGCCTGCTGGCGGCGCTGGTTTCAGGGTTTCTGATTAACCTTCAATTTTGGGCCATTGGGCTAATTGTAATTTTGAGTTTTGTTCTGTATAGGTTTTAGGATTTTAAATTTGTTAGAATTGGGTTGGTAAATTTAAATTTGGGCCTGCGTTTGATCTTTGTAATTGGGCTCTGTTTGTGTAATGGGTAGATTAGGCTTGGTTGTATTTGGGTTTGGTTTAATGTGGGCTAATTGGGCAGGGTTTGAATCTTTTTGTAAATGGACATTTAAAGGACTATTTTATTGGACCTTGTTTAATTTATTGGATTTTGACTTTATTCTTGCTTTTATTTTGGGTCTGGGTATTGGGCCCGGGCAAATTGGTTATTACAGCTGCCCCTCTTTGCTCGTTGTTGTGAAACAATAATAGAGCAAAGACAAAAGAAGAACCAATTTTGCCCGGTCTTGGCGGGCTTGGGTTTATTGGTCCTTGTCTCCTCTTCAAACTCCACTATAACCTGTTGCATTGATTCACTCTGCCACTGCTCCCGCGTGACCTAACCCGTAACTTCAATTCGCTTTTCCTCAATCTTGTTCCCTTTTGAACTTGCTCCAATGTGATTTCACGACACTGAGATTCGTAGCTTCGATGTACCAACCGCTCCACTGGGACTTTGAGGAAGTAAATACGAATTTTTCGAGTTGCTTCCTTGTTCTCGCATCATGAACCAACTCTCTCTCTCTTTTTCTTCTTCTTTTTCTTCTTTTTTTCCTTTTTTTTTTGACTTAGCGTGTCCCGAGGCCCAACTCATTTCTCACGTTATGAGTTGATTTTTGAACGGAATTTAAAAACAGAAATTAAATACCTCGGCGTGTCCCGAGGCCCAACTCATTTCTCACGTTATGAGTTGATTTTTGAACGGAATTTAAAAACAGAAATTAAATACCTCGGCGTGTCCCGAGGCCCAACTCACCTCTCGCATTATAAGTTGATTTTTTTGAACCGGATTTAAAAACAGAAATTAAAGACAGAAATTAAATACCTCGGCGTGTCCCGAGGCCCAACTCACCTCTCGCATTATGAGTTGATTTTTGAACGGAATTTAAAGACAGAAATTAAATACCTCGGTGTGTCCCGAGGCCCAACTCACCTCTCGCATTATGAGTTGATTTTTGAACCGGATTTAAAAACAGAAATTAAAGACAGAAATTAAATACCTCGGCGTGTCCCGAGGCCCAACTCACCTCTCGCATTATGAGTTGATTTTTGAACGGAATTTAAAAACAGAAATTAAATACCTCGGTGTGTCCCGAGGCCCAACTCACCTCTCGCATTATGAGTTGATTTTTGAACCGGATTTAAAAACAGAAATTAAAGACAGAAATTAAATACCTCGGCGTGTCCCGAGGCCCAACTCACCTCTCGCATTATGAGTTGATTTTTGAACGGAAATTTAAAGACAGAAATTAAATACCTCGGTGTGTCCTGAGGCCCAACTCACCTCTCGCGTTATGAGTTGATTTTTAAAACTTATTCTCTGGTGGAACTCGGATGCCTTCTTTTCCTCGATTTGGCACAGCGATCAAGATTTCTTGCTTTATTGGTGTACCTGTATGTGTCATGCGGGATGTTATCATGATATGCATGTGTTTGTCTTAAATGCTCTTATGCCTACGTGATTATGCCATGCGCTCCGGGTTTGTTTGTCATGTATCTCTCGTTATGATGACTTGTATTCATTGTTTCGATTCTTGACTTTTCTTTTGGGTTTTGTTCTCATTCGTAAGTTTTACGAGTAGTCTGTACCCCTCCTATATCGACCCTTTTGTTCCTTTGTTGAACTTTTGTTCTTGCTTTGAAGCTCTCATGCTTACTAGGTTCTCATCCAGGTAATGTTCAACGTTCTTTTTGTTCAGAGTATGTAATTTCACTGTTTACCATTTAAACGAACCAAACACGAAATGCATGATAATGGCCAGGTGGGTGTGAAAGAGATACCTTATGTTCGTATTTATTTCAAAGCAACAAGGAAAGAGAATTGACAAGGAATGATTCAATAAGGAAAACATAAAAAGAAAGTAGATTCAATTGTCACTAATGCTCTAGATATCTAACGCATGAACTTTTCCATGCTCCTTCACCCTGAACCCCCTTTGAGTGAAGCTCCTTGCGTAGAAGACCCTGAGCTTCTGAGTCCGCTTCAAGTATTATAAACTCGCCCCTTGACTCCCTGTTCAAAACATTCTTGCTCTTTATGTGTGAATCCCCTTCGTTAGGACGCCTTTTCAGGTTTTCATCCCAATTGTGTTTATCAAGACGCCCTTTGGGGTTTTCATCCTGATTTTTCTTTTCTCTTTTTTTTTTTTAGGCGTAGTACTTCTTCACGGCATCTGAGTTTACTGGGTTCGATACCTCTTTCCCATCCATCTCTGTGAGAATCAAAGCTCCACCAGAGAAAGCCTTCCTTACAACGTAGGGTCCTTCCCAATTCGGTGCCCATTTTCCTCGAAAGTCTTTTTGTATTGGGAGGATCTTTCTCAACACGAGCTCTCCTTCGCGAAATTCCCTTGGCCGTACCTTCTTGTCGTGGGCCGTGATCATTCTCTTTTGGTACATCTGTCCATGACAGATTGCTTTCAAGCGCTTTTCTTCGATCAGATTCAGTTGGTCGTATCGAGCTTGTACCCATTCTGATTCTTCCAGTTTTGACTCCATTAAGATTCGTAAAGAAGGGATTTCCACCTCGATGGGCAGTACAGCTTCCATTCCATATACTAGAGAGAAAGGAGTTGCCCCCGTGGAGGTCCGCACACATGTGCGGTACGCGTATAGGGCGAATGGTAGCTTCTCGTGCCAGTCTTTATATGTCTCAGTCATCTTTCCAATAATCCTCTTGATATTCTTGTTGGCAGCTTCTACGGCTCTATTCATCTTTGGGCGATAGGGTGAGGAATTGTGATACTTTATTTGAAATTGTTCACACACTTCCTTCATCATCCTGTTGTTCAGGTTCAAGGCATTATCTGAGATGATTTTCTCGGGTAATCCATATCGACATATAACCTCCTTTTTCAAGAACTTGCAAACCGCGGTTTTTGTCACGTTCACAAACGAAGCGGCCTCAACCCATTTCGTGAAGTAATCTATGACCACGAAGATGAATCGATGGCCATTAGAAGCCTTTGGGGAAATTGGACCTATAACATCCATGCCCCACATGGAAAAAGGCCACGGGGAGGTCATCACGTGGAGGGGCGAAGGTGCTGCATGAATTTTGTCGCCATAAATTTGACATTTGTGACACCTTCGTGCATAGCTGATGCAGTCGCTTTCCATTGTCAACCAGTAGTAGCCGAGTCTCATAATTTTCCTGGCCATGGTAAAACCGTTGGCATGTGTTCCATAAGTTCCTTCATGAACCTCTTCAAGTATTTTTCTGGCTTCGACATTATCCACGCATCTTAGAAGCACTTGATCTTTTCCTCTCTTGTATAGGATGTCCCCATCAAGAACAAATCCTGCTGCCATTTTTTTGATTGTTCTTTTGTCGTTCTCGTTTGCTTGCTCCGGGTACCTTTGATGTTTGACATATCCCAAGATATCATGGAACCATGGTCGTCCATCCGCCTCTTTTTCAACGCTAAAACAATGCGCCGGGGCCTCATATATGCTCATCTGGAGAGGCATTATTTCCGCTTCTCGATTCGCTTTGAACATAGAAGCTAAGGTGGCCAAGGCATCAGCCAATTGGTTTTCCTCTCGTGGGAAGTAATTAAAGGTCACTTCTTCGAATTCTTTGACCAGATCCATAACAAGATCGTGATATTTGACCAGCTTTGAGTCTCTCACTTCCCAATCTCCACGGATTTGGTAAATCACCAATGCTGAATCCCCTGATACCTTTAGGATTGTAATGGCCTAAATTCAAGGTTATCGGAACAATGGTTTCGTAACCATAAATCCGATTTAAATAGAAATTTATTTCAATATGTTTGCATGAGTCTTTATATGATAGGAAATATTTTTATAAATATTTATAAAATGTTAGTAATGTGGTATTAAACTTTCGTTAGAAAATTTTAACGTTTGGGTAGGTAATTAAATGAAAAGGACTAAATTGAAATGAAAGTAAAAGTTTAATTATAGATTAAAAGAAAGTATAAAGGACCAAAATGGCAATTAAGCCATTTTGTCTAGATTGAGGCGGTTAATTGAAGAAAAATCTGAGATTTTTAGTTAAATATTATATTATTATATTATTATATTATTCTATTATTATATATATAAAGAAAAGAGAAAGAAACAAAAGGATAAAAACAAAGGAAGAAACAGAGAGCAAACGTGAAGGGAGAAAGAAGAAGAGAAAAGAAAGAAAAAAAGGGATAATATAGTTTTTAAAGCTTGAAGTTTAATTTGGTAAGTTAATTTAGTCCTTTTCTTTTAATTTTGATGCTTTATAAGTTTTAGAATAAAGTTTTGATGAATTTAAGTTGAAATTTTTGAAGTTTCAGAGTTTTTGAATATAGCATATGATGAATAAAATGATGAATTAATGGTTGAATTGAAAGAATTTGAAGTTAGAATTGGATAAAGGACTTAATTGTAAAACAAGCTATAAGAAAACAGTTTTGGGACAGCAGCAGTAGAGTAAGTTTGGAAATTCACCAAAAATCGTAGAAGTGGAATTAGAAGTTGAGTGAGATATGAAATTAAAGATTATTGAGTCTATTTTCATATGAAAGAAACAAGGAAAGAAAATAAGTTCTGTATTTTGAGATATTTAGATTTTTGTAAGACTGGTTCAGAATGAATTCGGGTTCCCCTGTTTTGACTTTAGAAAATCATCAAAAATTGAAGAAAAATAATTAGGGGCTTAAATTTATATGTTTAGAATCCTGAATGAGTCTATTTTCTATAGAAATAAACGGGAACACCATCGAATTTTTGTATGAAGAGATAATTAATTTTTAGTGAAGAAGAGTCAGAACTGCCAGACAGCAGAACAGGGGCAAATTTGATGAATAAACTGTACTAATGGCTGGGATAAAAATTCTGGAAATTTTATGGTATAAAGCAATGTGAGTCTAGTTTCAGGGAAAATTAACGGTTCTTCATTTGGAGCTCTGTAGCTCGAGAAATAAATAATTTAGTGACTGTGACTCAAGTAGACAGCTTTGATAAGTTAAAAATAATAATAGAATTATAGAAAATGCTACATGTGAACATGAAATGTATTGAATTGATGATTGAATTGATTTATTTAGATCCGGAAAACTCAAATACGAAGCTAGATCGAGGAAGGAAAAAGTCCCGGATTAGTAGATTTTATAAACGAACTAATATCGAGGTAAGTCCATGTAACTTGAATTGTATTCTTAAATGCTTGAAATGTATGTTATTGATGTGAATATAATTTGAATGTTCATTGTATGAAAATTGATGGAATATTGATATATTTGATAAAAAGGGGAAGAAATCCCGGTTGAATGAAAGGAATTCGATGGATATCTGAAAAGGAATTGACGGTAAAAAGGATCTAGCCCGGACGGGTGATCCTATCCTGATATAGCCCTCCCGAAGAATATGTGGAAAATGGATTTAGCCCGGACGGGTAATCCGAATTAGGGTCTGAATTTAGCCTGGACTGGTAATTCAGATCCAAACTCATTAGAGTAATTGTCGTTGCAGGGGATTTAGCCTGGACTGGTAATCCCGACAATACTCTATGAGTTTATATTACAGGGGATTTAGCCTGGACTGGTAATCCGCTGTAAGGATGAGGTTCGCGGGAGTGTGCTCTCTGAAATGGAAATGTGCGCACATGAATATGAATTGACGGACCCGAATTTGTACACTAAAGTGTACCTCTGAAAATCCATCGAAATTCCGAGTAATTCAATGGGATAAATATAAAAAAAATATGGAAATTATGGTATTGATGAGCTCATCAATCATAATATATATTATTGATATATGGAAATTAATCGACTAACTTGAATGTTGAGTTTGTGAATGTTAGGGTAATAATGCATTGAGTGAGTATATGAATGTTTATTGTTTGTATTGAAAATACTAGGTAAGTATAATTCTTGTTACATGGGCTTACTAAGCACAAAGTGCTTACCCTATTTCCTTTTTCCCTGTTTTGTAGTGTTAAGAGCTCGGAGGTCGGATCAGTGGGAGACTCATCACACTATCAACCCCAATATTTCGGTATTTAAAGAAACTTTAGTTTGGAAATGAATGGCATGTATAAGCTAATAAAATAGATGTTAATATGAAATGAATGTAAGGTTAGCCATTGGTATGGCTTATGTATTTAAGTTATCTTATAAATATGCATGAATTATCTTGAAAATATGTTGAATTAGACTGGTCTCGGTTTTAAAAAAAAATTGTAAACTCTGGTAATGCCTCGTACCTTATTCTGACAACGAATACAGGTAGGGGGTGTTACATTTGTTGGTATCAGAGCTACGGTTTAGCCGGTTCTAGGACCGATATAGCAAATACGGATTAGCTATACATGCCATTTAAATTATTTTTGATAGTGTGATATCTCCTGACCATTTAAATTGTGTTTTCCTTATAGTAATGTCCTCTGACCGAGCTCAATCTGAGGAAGCTGAGAGTCATGCTCCGGCTTCAGTACAAAGAGAAGAAACTAACAGTAGAAGGCCCGGTACAGAGGGTCAAGGGGAGGAGGCAAAGATAGCCTTCTTCCAAATGATGAATGAATGGTTTTCTCAATACATAAGAACTAACCCTGTAGTGCAGCAAACTCAAGCTCCCCCTCCTGCTCCTCCACCGGTTCCCGAGATTCCACAGACTACAGGTACTGAATCTGTTAGAAAAGGGAAAGCTCCGGTTGATAAAATTCGAAAATATGGGGCCGAAGAATTTCGAGCAGCAGTTGATGATGATCCTGAGCGGGCTGAATTCTGGTTAGAAATACTACTCGGGTTTTGGAGGAATTATCTTGCACGCCAGAAGAATGTTTGAAATGTGCCGTTTCACTGCTAAAAGACACAGCTTATCATTGGTGGAATACTAAAGCTTCAGTTGTTCCGAAAGAAGAAATTACATGGGAATTCTTCCAGACCGAGTTCAAAAAAGAAATATATCAGTCAAAGATTCCTCGATCAGAAAAGAAAAGAATTTCTTGAGCTGAAACAGGGCAATAGATCAGTATCTGAGTATGAAAGAGAATTTGTTCGGTTGAGTAAATATGCTCGAGAATGGGTACAGTCGGAAGCTGAAATGTGCAAACGATTCGAAGAAGGGTTGAATGAAGAAATTAAGCTCCTTGTTGGAATTCTTGAAATTCGAGAGTTTGCTACACTAGCAGAACGAGCTTATAAAGCAGAAGAATGGAGCAAAGAAAAGAAACAGGCTGAGAGGGAAGCTCGAATTTTTAGTAAAAGACCAATGGAAAAATCTCAGTTTTCTGCTCCAAAGAAATTGAAGAAGTACCAGGATCGTTCTACCTCAACCACTGGGTATTCAGATAGAGTGCGAGCTTCACAGCGCACTAATTCAAGACCTTCCACTCAATTGGTGACCAGTGTTGGCAGTGTTGGTACCCCTAAGCCGAGATGCCAGTATTGTAATAAAGCTCATTTTGGTGAATGTCGATTTAAGAGCGGGGCTTGTTACCGATGTGGTTCTTTTGACCATTTCCTCAGAGATTGTCCAGAAAGAAGTGAAAAAGAAGCTGAATATATATCGAAGCCAAGTAATCCATCTTTGAGGGGTAGACCATCTCGACCATCCAGTAATGTCAGTGGTAGCCGAGGAGCTACAAAAGATACTGCAAGTAGGCCTGAGACACGAGCGCCTCCTAGAACATATGTCATGCGTACCAGAGAAGATGCTTCAGCACCCGATGTTATTACTGGTACATTTTCTTTACTTGATACTAATATTACTGCATTAATTGATCCCGGTTCTACGCATTCATATATATGTGTAAAACTTGCATGCGTTAAAGATTTATCTGTTGAACTACTGAATTTAAAGTCTCGAACCCCTTTGGCCAATCTATTTTGGTGGATAAAATTTGTAAAAATTGTCCACTGATGGTAAGAGGTTATTGTTTCCTGGCTGATTTGATGTTACTACCATTTGATGAGTTTGATGTGATATTGGGCATGGATTGGTTAACTCAGCATGATGCAGTAGTAAACTGTAGACAGAAATATATTGTGTTGAAGTGTCAGAATGGCGAATTACTCCGGGTTAAATCTGATCAGACAGAGGGATTATCTAATGTGATTTCAGTTATTACTGCTCAGAGGTATGTCAAAAAGGGGTATGATGCTTTTCTTGCTTATGTACTCGATACCAAGGTATCTGAGTCAAAGATACAGGCAGTGCCAGTGGTGTGCGAATTTTCTGATGTGTTTCCAGAGGAGTTACCAGGGTTGCCACCAGAAAGAGAAGTGGAATTTTCTATAGATTTGATTCCAGGAACTACTCCGATTTCTATAGCTCCGTACCGAATGGCTCCTACAGAATTAAAGGAATTAAAGACACAGTTACAGGAACTTGTTGATAGAGGTTTTGTCCGACCGAGTCATTCACCTTGGGGTGCTCCAGTTCTGTTTGTGAAAAAGAAAGATGGGTCTTTGAGATTGTGTATTGACTATCGACAGCTCAATAAGGTAACTATAAAGAACAAGTATCCGTTGCCTCGGATTGATGATTTATTTGATCAGCTGAAAGGTGCTACTATATTTTCAAAGATTGATCTCCGATCGGGCTACTATCAGTTACGAGTAAAGGAGTCAGATGTGCCAAAAACAGCTTTCAGAACCAGGTACGGGCATTATGAGTTTCTGGTTATGCCATTTGGGTTGACTAATGCACCTGCAGTATTTTATGGATCTGATGAATCGGATATTCAGACCGTACTTAGATAGGTTTGTTGTAGTTTCATTGATGATATTCTAGTCTATTCTCGAGATGAAAATGAGCATGCAGAACATTTGAGAATAGTGTTGCAAATCCTGCGTGAGAAAAAGCTTTATGCTAAATTCAGTAAATGTGAATTTTGGCTCCGAGAAGTGGGTTTCCTTGGACATGTTGTATCAGCCGAAGGCATCAGGGTAGACCTGAATAAAATTTCAGCTATTATTAATTGGAGTCCACCGAAGAATATATCTGAAGTTAGAAGTTTCTTGGGTTTAGCTGGTTATTATCGGAGATTTGTACAGGGTTTTCTATGATAGCTTCTCCGATGACCCGTTTGTTGCAGAAAGATGTTAAATTCGAGTGGACTGATGAATGCCAGCAGAGTTTTGACCGATTGAAAGATTTATTGACGAAAGCACCAGTATTAGTACAGCCTGAACCGGGTAAGGAATTTGTTATTTACAGTGATGCCTCATTTAATGGTTTAGGTTGTGTCTTGATGCAAGAAGGTAAAGTAATAGCCTATGCTTCAAGACAACTTAAACCACATGAAAGAAATTATCCGGTACATGATCTTGAATTAGCTGCTATTGTTTTTGCATTGAAGATGGCGGCATTATTTGTACGGTGAGAAATGTCATATTTATACTGATCATAAAAGCTTGAAATTGATGACACAGAAAGATTTGAATTTGAGACAGCGCAGGTGGCTTGAACTGATAAAGGACTATGATTTGATTATTGATTATCATCCGGGTAAGGCTAATGTTGTGGCTGATGCTTTGAGTCGAAAATCTCTGTTTGCTTTACGAGTTATGAATACCCGATTGTCACTGACTGATGATGGTTCAATCATAGCTGAATTGAGAGCTAAACCGACATTTCTACAGCAAATATGTGAAGCTCAGAAGAATGATGAGAAGTTTACAGGTTAAACGGGCACAATGTGAATCAGATACTAATTCTGAATTTCAAGTTGGGTTGATGATTGTTTA
Source organism: Gossypium australe (assembly GCA_005393395.2). Lineage (NCBI taxonomy): Eukaryota > Viridiplantae > Streptophyta > Magnoliopsida > Malvales > Malvaceae > Gossypium > Gossypium australe. Next base: position 106,834,830 of record CM016620.1, on the reverse strand, counting down.
TTATTCAGAGGTAGGGTAGTGTACCCAGAATTCTGAGCTCATACAGAAAATTTTACACGAGGCTCACAGTAGTACTATGTCTGTACATCCGGGAAGTAATAAAATGTATAATGATTTGAAAAGATGTACTGGTGGCCAGGTATGAAACGTAATATTTCTGAGTTGTATCAAGATGTTTGATATGTCAA